>VXAZ01001305.1:2261781-2469777 GCA_013399875.1 Gymnorhina tibicen | reverse complement strand
AAAAAAAAAAAAAGGCAAGACAGGTCCAGAAAAACACACTTTAAAAAAATAAAGTACTAATGAAACAGAAAAAGTAAGAGTAAAGTAAAATCCAAGTCACACTAAGAGACTAAGGTCTCTGATTATAACAACAAATGAAATCAGAATAATTTAAGTTGCCTGTATCCCAGCAATAGCCTTGAGGAGGTAGCAGATAGTCAAAACTACATCAATATATTAATCCTACCCTTTGATTCTGGAATCATATTTTCTTTCGTTCTTATATTGTTCTTATACTTGTCAAATCAAAATACAAGGCCACTTTCAGCCTCGTCTCAACAAGAAGAGCAAGACCTGGAGATATCAACCAGAAACATTGCATGAGTCCCCTTGCCAGGAGAGAATTAATTCTGCCAGGAGAAGCTCTCTGTGACCAAGACTTCAGCCATCATCTGTTATGTGCAAAACCCCTGGGAGCAGGAAGACATTTATCCAATAAATGCATTTCCTGCCTCACCTCTGCGTGCACCTCCAGCCGGCGCAGCACAACCAGCTGGATCCTGCCCCGGATGTTCCCCTCCATGGACATGGAGCGCCTGAGTGTTTCCATGGCCTCGTGGTTGGACTTGCCCAGAAGCGACTCCCCATTCACTGCCACCAGCTGATCATTTACTCGCAAACGACCGTCCTACGAGCGAAAAGGAAAGACAAGTTTAAAAAATTCAAGAATTATTATGCAGAGGTGCCACATATGGGAAAGCACGATGCAAATAATCAGACATTACTCCTATAACTCAATAAATAAGAGACTGGACAGTGCCAGAAATAACTTTGTGTCCAGTAATTGGCAATTTTTTCCCTCTACTTACCACATTTTGGAAAGAGCCCATAATGCAAATACAAACATACAAGTTCATGCACAGACTGCTGTTTTTCTTGCATTTGCAGTTTATTTGTACCAGTTGAAAAAAAAAATTAAAAAAACCCAAAACCAAACATGCAAAACCAAAATAATACAAACCACAAAAAACCACACTGACCTACTTACCCCGTCCCAAAAAAAAGGAAAAAGAAGCTTTTTTTTTTAGTTTAAAGGGCCCACGCCATAATTATTAGTATCCACACTGCAACCACGAAGGAGTACTACAACCTATTTTCCATGCATTATTATCTGCTATTAAGATCTGGTAAGAAATAGCTCCAAAAATTTTGTCTTACAATCTTACTGGTGTGTATCCTGTCACAATTCCCATGCCATCACATGGGCCAGTGTCCTCAGTACAGAATGGTCACTAAGACTTAAGCATCCTTACTAATTAATGCTGTCCCTATATTACAACATCCAAAACTGCTGCCAAGAACAAAATTAGGGTTGAGCCATATCAAGTAACCTGTGCTTTAAAAAAGAAATTCAGCTTCATTTGCCAAGGTTAACTGACATTTGTGGGTGTAATAAAATTGTGGACAGTGCTATTTTGTGATTTAGGAGTCCTGTTGCTGCTGTCATTGTGATCTGTGATTTATTTTTTTTCATAAAAGAACGTGCCATGGACTTTTCTCTCTTTAAAAAGAAAAAAAAGGTCTATTTAACTGAGACACAGGAATTTCTTTGAAAGCTTGTCAAGTTCACAATTATCAGGCTGGCATCAGATCTCAAAAAAGGAGGAGAAAGGGTAAGAAACTGAAGACATCCCATGTAAAGCAGTGAAGAAATAATAACAGGGAAAGATCTTGCACAGAAATGCAGTGCTTGGTTGAGTCTGACTCATTCACAGGCTCAGCACAAACTCTTCATAAGGCACTCATCCGAACTGTTTACATATTTCATGCATCTGAGCAATACAAAATATATATACTATCTGATTTCTATTTTTTTCTGTAACTAAGATGTTCAATTACTATTTGCTATTGCTGCCAAGTCTAAGTAATTTTTGAGTGAGTTACAGTAGCTGTGACACACCCAGCTTTATTAAGTGTTATTTTTGTTGGAACTGGGTATCATCATTACTACAGCAGAGTACAGATAACCACAAAGCTGAAGAAAAGACAGTATATATACTAACAAAATCCAAAACAAATTGGGATGGAGAAGAAGATGGAAAGAAATAATTAGGAGATGAGTCACTCAGTGAAGGAAAATGAAGAGAAATAAAACTTTTCTTGGGAGGGTGTGGGAATGGAGGCTAGAAAACAGAGATGCCATTTGGAAGAGATACTGAAACCTCTCCCACCTCTCTGCTGAATATTTAATGCCAACTTAGTTGTACATACAGCCAAAGTCAGTAAGTTAACCCCACCCTTTCTCTACATACAAATGATGCCATCACAAGTGCTAAAGTTTAGGGAGACAAGAGTTAATATTGCTGAACTGAAACATTTATTATTTGCACGTGTTGTAATTCCTGTGTATTCTATCAAAATTTGCTGAACAGGAGTTCGAGGAAAAAACATTTTATTTTTCGTGAGTTTCTGTAAGACTTTGAAAATTTTACATGTCCTCATGTCCTCCCCCAATGGTCCCAAGTTTCTTGGAATACCGTTTGTCCTTTCTGGAAAAAACCCACCATGTATAAAGATCTGTTAAAGTTTCTTTCTAAAGTATATACACATACAATGCCAAATGCATCTTGTCACGACTACATCTGTTAAGTATGCAACCGTCCTGAACACAGCACGCACTTTTAAGTGAATCGCTGAGCCTCACAAGGCTCTGTATTGGCCCGATTTTTAATTTTCCTTGTAATACTTTTGTAGAAGACTTTATATTTATTTATATTTTAATAACATTAGTTCTTAAAGGGCTTCTTTTGATGCATCCTCCCTTCTTCTCACTCTGTTATGTGCAACATTTAAATGAAAAATTCAACTTGAATTCGACACGTCAACTGTGATCGAAGAAAAAAGATGTTGATCATTTATAAATGTTGATCAACCACACTTGCTAAGTCACCTGTACAAGACAGGCTGGAAGACAGCTGAATGCTGTTTTCACACAACAGGCAGAAGTTACTTCACAGAAAAACCTTTTGCCTTTTTAGAGACCAGGAAAAAAAAAATTCCAACGTCTAAACAGTTTCCAAACACAGATTTTCACATCCCTTGTGTTATGGCCTGGTTTGGAAGCCTGAACTGCAAGAAAATCTGCTTGGCTCAAAACAAGCTAAATGTTGTTTTAACACGTTTCTTCTTTCATCTCTGAGAGGTAGGTTTCTTTGTGGCTTTTGAGTAGGAAAACAACATTTGGCATTTCAGCAGAACAGTTTTCAAATGCCATCTCTGGAACTGCGAGTGAGCTATTCTAATAGAGGGTGATGTTATTCTTCCCTCACTTATTCAAAAAATGCTGGGTTTTTATGGAGACTCATGGCAAGGGGCAGGATCTACCACCACATGGCTGCCATATTCTTTACAGCCATTCACAAGACTCCCGCTTTTTACAGTAGAGCAGACAGATACAATGCCATGATCTTCAAGGATTTATGTTTTTAATCAAGGCACAATAAGCTATTTCCCTTATCACATCAATGACATTTCTGTCGGAAAAGCCCTGATGGCATTTATTGGAATTATCCAATTTCCCCACCCATCGCACACAACGAGCAATGTTTATTGCAACAGCACTCAGAAGGACCAAGGACGTTCAAGCTACACCATGTTTGATTTGAGCAAATGCACACATAGAAATGATTCCAGTATTTCTTGTAATGGCTCTGTTTCATTTCATCTGCAGTGGATTGCAAATACCTGATCCTCAGGAATGCATCATAAGTGAAAAGCCAAAATGTCTTGAGGTGAACAAGGCTGAAATCCCTGAAGTTATGGGAAAGACGATGCATTTAAACTCAGTCAAACATTGGTTTTCTTCACATGAAAGGCTCTGCATAATTACAAATATCAAGTATTCCAGTAATCTCTTTATCTTAGGGATGCTAAAAATAGATACTTCAAAAATTATGAAAGGAGGTTAAGAAGAGACAATGATTCAATCAGCAAAAGCAACTGGTTTTACTCCTGCGGGATACAGTGCTAGAATACAAACTTGGAACTTTTAGGGCATCTTTATTTTGTTTGATTTTTTAGGCAGAGCAGTAAATAAGACTGAATCTTACTGTAGCATGTATGATGCTACATGCATTGACATTTTCTAAAACCTTTAGCTAGGACAATAAAAAAATCATAAAAGATAGAATTAATTACTTAAATTTTGCATTATGGTTTTAAAAAAAAACCTTACTGCACTTTGCAATGCCTCTAACACATCAGAGCTAGATTAATATGTTAATGTATCAAAAAACTTTAAAATGTTAGCCTCTCTTCAGACCTTGGTTCAAGCCAAAAATGAGTAACAGTAACCAAACAAGATGGTCTGCATCTCATAGTTCACTCTTCATTCTAAAAACACGTGGTAAAAAGAAATTTAATGTATCAAGACCTTTATACAGCATTAGAAGGCTTGAGCATTTACTTTATCAGTGAAACAAATGTGTCGAAATTCTATGTATGACATTTCATCTTCTTCTGAGAAGCAGTGACTCTATAGACAAGGGGATAAAGTTGCCACTTACATTAGCATGATACACCAATATCGAAAAAATTTTGAATTCTAAATGCAGAAGTGAGAAATAGTGAGAGAATTCTCATGTCAGCGAGCATTACGATTTCCTCCTGTAACAGTTTCCCAAGAAAACACAGTACACTGAAAAGCAAATGCACATGTCTTAATCCATAATAATCCATTTCAGAGAGTAACAATGAATAGCATGGGAAAAAGCTCTGGACAACTACCAGCTGGAAAGAAAGGCTTTTTATTTCAAAACTTGCTCCAAGAAGAGATTTAAAATAAGGACAATAGGACATCTTTAAATATTTATGTACAAATATGTGCAGACTTTTTAACTTGATACAAGAAATTTTATTAATTGTTAATACCCCCTGATTAGGTTGTGTTCTATATAAAGGTCATTAGACAGAAGAAAGACAGCTGTTCTCCACGCATTACACAACAGTAGACTGCAAGTCTTAAAACATTGCCAAAATGCCTGCATTCTGTGAGCGCTTGCACTCAACACACAGGAAAGATTCTCTGCACAGTTCTGGTTGAAGCCAGAGCCTCAGCTACTGTCTCATTTGCTCTGGAGCCTACACTCAGATCTATTACCACAACACAGGTCTAATCGTGGAAGGGTTATAATGAGGTAGAATAGAGAACGGGTCACAGGACCACACGCTATCACAAGACAAAATAATCTCCCAGTCATGGTGACTGACTGTGCCTGTTTACTTAGGGGTGAGCACACAAGTCCTGCTTTAGTAGTCTGCAGACATCTCATGCCAAAACTAACTGCTCTGGAGTGAGTCGCTGTGGGGAATAGAGAGTAGCAAACGTACAGAGCTAGAAAAGGTTCTCTTATGTGAGATTTGTGACATCACAAATCAGGCAGCCAGCCCACTAATATGGAATATGGCTCTAGAGCTTGGCTATTGAAAACAAGGTGTTTATCCATGGCAATGCACTGTCGCTGCAACTGGTGTGGACGGGGAGCCGGGAAAACACAGAAGGCAGCCTCATTTCTGCAGTAAAATGAGTCGTACTCTGCAGCAGACATGCACATGAATTGAGTTTATCCAGCCCTAATTTGGCCAAATGTGTGTGAACTCAGTTCTGGCGTACACCAATCAGATGAATATCCAAGCTTTGAAATAACTGTGAGACTAGGACAGGTAAATAACAGAAACAGGGTACTGTTAAACATTCTCATGAAACCTAAAACCTTGATTATTGCTATTTACTTGCTGCTGTAAATAGATGATCATTAAAGTTTTAATGCTGTGAATTGTCTTACTCAGCAGGCTGATGTCAGTAGATCAATTTACATAACACTGAATTAAAAGGTATTTTTACAGAAACTAGAACTGCAAGGAATTGCTGAGATGAAAAATTACATTATGATTCTACAGGTGTTAAACATACTAGCCCTGAAAGATTAAGTAATTTGTTTCCAATTCAGAGAAGTTACCTTTTCCAAGTTTTATCTGGTGGAAAAAAATGCAGTCAACAGATTTCCTAAAGATTAGAAAATAATTCAAATACTTCTTAATCATAAAATATACAACAGTCTTTGTACAGTGCTTAGAAGGAACAGAACAACTCATAATATTGTCATTTACCAATTTAATATTACCAATTCAATCCACAGGCACAGTGTAGATATCAGCTTCTCTGTCACTGAGCCAATCTAACTTTTCTTTCTGTAGGCTGTGGAGAAGCTGGAAGGCAGCCCTCTACTCATACCTACCCATCCACTCACACCTACCCATCCCACTTTCATTTTGGCAAACCCTACCACACAAAAGCCCAGAAACCATGGGACAAAGTGTTAGATTTGTAGTTCACCCAAAGGAATGAGGGACAAAGGTGTTCGTTCCTAGAATGCTTCTCAAGTGAGATTCAGCACTCAACACAGAAATGACAGAATTGTAACACATTCATCTCCTGATGTACTTCTTCCATACCTTAAAAGCAGCACCTCCATGAATAACTGATTTGATGAAAATCCCAAGATCAGCTCCTGTCTCCCGAGATTTGTTGCCTTTCAAGCTCACACCAAGTCCAGCTGAGCCAGAATCATTCAGAGGAATCTCAAAGGTCAGCTGCTCTGTGGTTTCTGGAGAAAAAATACTGCAGTTTGGCTCTCCTTTCTGTTGGAGAAAACAAGGATGAAAATAGGGGTAAAAAGTTGGCATGAGTTGTATCCACAGATTCGTATGACAAGAAATAGTCTTTTTTTTCCAGAAAGTAACTTGAAGAAACAGCCTTATAATCAACAGTGCATTTAGCTGACATTTTGTCACAAGATCTGGCTCAAAATGTTATTTTTAATGATACCTGGGAATATGCTTAAACAGAAGGTAAAATAGCTTAGTTCCACATGATATAAAACTGATGTTGCAGCAGAATGTAGAAAAGACATTTATACACAGCTGCATTAAAAATGTAAGCCATAAAACTCTCAACATCTTTACATGCAGCTCACAAACTATAATGATAGTTGTACTGTTAAATCCCATTCCCCTTTGAAAATTGAGTTTCATCCTTAAAAAATTATCCTTCCCTTAAACCTGTCTGCAGAGGAAAGCTGGTGTAACAAAAGCGAAGGTGAGAATTGAAAGCACAGAAACTTATTCTGCATTAACTCCCTTTGTACATACTTTTACCCCATAGAGGTTTGATTGCTCTTTTTTTCTTTCTGGTATAGGTTAATCCCAAGATTTTCTCTAGATTAGAGTGCTGTTTACAAGACTGTGAAGTCAGGCATCCACAGCTACGGAAGATCAGAAAGAACTTTTTTTACTGTACACTGTATCTGCAGTTTTGTAGGGCTGTCTGTTGCTGGGCAGAGGGGAAGGGGGTGTGGTTGTTTGTCTTTTTTAAAGCAGGTTAGAATCATAAAATTAAACAAATCAAATTTTTGCCTGAAATATTTATCTTGGGACACCTCAAAAATAAAACGAGGACAAGGAGACCTACTATGGAATAAGGTGTTCATGGAAGGTGTTAGTGCAAAAGACCTTATGCAATGCATTCAATTTTATTCCATTTTTCCTTCTCCATGTAACTGTAAGACAATTACCTTTTGTTTCTTGTCATTTGGATAGTTTCTATTCTTTGAAATGGTAGTATTAAAAATTAATAGGAAAAAAACTATGAAAAGGAAGCACACAGACCATTACAAGTTGAAAGATGATTGACTGCTGCTTCCAAGGGTGTCAAATTCTTACGTTAAGTTATTGAGTAGAGGCCACATGCAAGGAGTGCAGTAGCTGGGCCAATCCTCCTCTTCCCTAATGAGGGATCACTTCCAGGACCTAAGCTGCAGGACGTACAGTATCAATGCAATTGTCAGCAAAGCTGCCAGCAGTACAGATGTTTCCTCAGCAGCCAGAGCACACCTGTGCATTCAGGTATCATGCTGTCTGATCAACAAAAGTATGACCTCAGAACTAAGGGCAGAAATTATTATCCCAAAGAAACAGTAGCACCTAAGTATACTTGCATTTATTTCAGATGCCTTTTCACTGATGAGAACCAACCACTGGCTAGAGAGGAATCACATCAGCCAGAAAACTGACTATCAATCTCAATCCCAATATGCACCATGTTTAAATTTTTCCTGGAATGTAACTACATGATATTAAAAGTCAATACAATTTGCCTAACTGCCAAATATAAAAACGACATAGCACCAACACTGACAATTGTCTTGATACCAGCATTCATCTCCAGTACCTAAGTTACACATTTGTGCTCCTGTTTTTGTTTACCAGAAGTACAGAATTCTCAGTTACATGTCCATCACTTTTATTTCTCAGCTTTGGATATGGACATCCTGAACATAACCCCCCAAAATCTATAAATTTGTAACAACTGTGAACAATACAGAATGATAACTTGTAAACACCTCCTTTGACTTCAGAAGAACCAAGGAAAAAACCACACCACTACTGGCCTTCTAACATAACCATTTTGTGTTTAACTTTCTCATGGTTTTAGAGAAAAGATCTTTTTTTTCAACTTGCATATATTCTCCTCAGTTGATTCAGAACTCTATTCAACTGCCACATCCTGTCAAGATTTGGACAGAAGAAATTCTTCTCAGGGTCCCAGACATGTGATGGCTCCTGCCTTTAGGACAGGATTTGGTATTACGTTCCTGGTCCCCTAGGCAAGCAGTTCCTGTGTGCTTCTGCTATCCTTCCACTTTAATCTGTGACATCTGCACCAGCTTGCCCCTTCTCTATGTCAATACTGTGGTGTTGTCTTTGCCCACACCACGAGAAAAGCAGTGAGGGGGCTGTTACCACAGGACATAAAAGCTCCCGGTGCTCATGGCAATCTTACCCAGAGCAGTCACAAACCGCTTTATAGTGCTACCTCAGTACAAACCTGGACTTCATATAAAGCTGAATTTGGTCACCCAACAGAGTTGCTCAATGTTCTATACTTCCCAACTTCCTTAACATAATTACCCTGTGCATTAGCCCTTGTTAGGTAACCTACCACATCACTCTATGCATGCCCAGATGCGTTCAGCAGGACACCAGACAATACAGCAAACTTCTGACAGTATTTCATTTCCTGTTTTCCTTACTGCCTAACTTGGAATCTGTAACACTTGTCTAACATTTTCCTTGCTACAATTCTCTATGAAACAGATCACTTAATCATAAAAAAACCTCAGTAAATTTAATTTAAGCTGCTTTTACCTATTACTGGAGAACTCTCTAACATTTTTAGAAGTCCTTCACAAGTTTCTTGTTCAAAATAGTCCAGTCATCCTAAACATCTCTTCTTTTTGTATTCAGCCTTAATCAAAGATCCAGCAAAAGCTGATTTAAAAATAACGTTGAACTTTGTCTAATAGTACTATCAAAAATTTGCTACCCATGATGGAGACTGAATGACAATTCCAAGATTTCACAGGGATGGGTAAGAGGAAAGGAGATGCATATCTACAAGTCAGTGAGAAATTCACTGTAAGGCAACTCTGTCTTTACTCCCTTAAAATTCTTCTCTGCTACTCATTGTACAGCATTTGATAGCAAATGCTTGGTAGCCAGTCTGCAACATCAAGACTATTTGGTGCAAATACAAGATTGAAAACTTACTTGTGGGAGGATGTGAGAAGCAGCAGAAAGAAGGAAAACCAGAGCGAAAAAGGGATGAACAAAACCTAGAAGCTTGATTTCATCCTAGACTTGCTGAATGTTTTCAGATTATTAACCTGATCATAATGCTCTTCCCAAGCAATACCTTTTCACTGATGACAAAAAGAGCTCCAGCCATCCTTAAGTTAACAGCTCATCAATTACCTGCTTCATTTGGGCAACTAATTTAATGAATGATGGCCCCTGTTCCTAGAATATGCAGGTATGAATATTAAATGCTGATAGTGACTCACAGAGTTGGATTCCTACTGCTTCTATTTCCCTGACTTTGCTAAAACATTATCCCAAGACATCAATACTTTACAATATAGCAACCACCATCAGCAGAATTATTGTCTGGTAAAGGAAACCCACTCCAATACACTAAACCTTGAATTCTATTAGAAACACTTCTTACCTCAAGATCATCTTAGAATCTGAACTCAAACACAGAATGAATGAAACGAGCTGCAACACAAATATGTTTCTAGCCTGGAAAAAACTTACAGTTTTATGTTATAAATTACCCAGTCAACAACAACATCAAGTATTTTCCATAACAAATGTATCATACCCGAGCAGTTCAGGAATTAAATGATAGTATATCACTGAAGCTATTCCCTACTGCAGACACAGGAAAGTAACTCAATTGTAGTAGGAAAACCAAGAAATCTTCACACAAATTGAAGTCCAGATAGACAAGTAGTGATCCCTCAGGATGGTCAGAGCTTTGAGATGGCCTGGTCTGTACTTTTCACACAGTCCCAGAGCGGGTAAGGTTGAAAGGGAGAACAGTGGGTCATTGGGCCCAATCCCCCTGCTCAAGCAGGGTCACCCTGGAACACGTGGTGCGGGATTGTGTCCAGGTGGTTCTTAAATATCTCCAGTGAGGGAGACTCCACAACCTTGAGCTCCCTCAGCCTTTCCTCATAATAGAGATGCTCCAGTTCCTTAATCATCTTTGTTGCCATCCTCTGGACTCGCTCCAGGAGCTCTGTGTCTCTCTTGTGCTGAGGAACCCAGAACTGGACACAGCACTCCAGATGTGCCTCACCAGGGTTGAGCGGAGGGGCAGGATCACCTCCCTCGACCTGCTGGCAATGCTCTTCCTAATGCACCCCAGGATCCCATTGGCCTTCTTGGCCACAGGGGTGCTGCTGGCTCGTGGACAGTTGTTATCCACCAGGATCCCCTGGTCTTTCTCTGCAGAGCTGCTCCAGCAGGCAATCCCCAGCCTGTGCTGGTGTGTGGGGTTGTTCCTCCCCAGATGTGGGACCCCGCATTTGCCTTTGCTGAATTTCAGAAGGCTCCTCCCTGCCCATCCCTCCAACCTGTCAGGGTCCTTCTGAAGGGCTGCACAGCACTCAGGGGGACCAGCCACTCCTCCCAGCGAACCTGCTGAGGAGGCATCTGCCCCTTCATCCAAGTCACTGATGAATATTGGGCCCAGTACTGAACCTTGGGGGACACCAAAGCCTCCACCAAGACCCTGTGCCACTGTTCAGCCAGTTCTCAATACACCTGACTGTCCACTCATCCAGCCCACACTTCCCGAGTTGGCCTATGAGGATGTTGTGAGAGACGGTGTTGAAAGCCTTGCTGAAGTCAAGGTAGACAATGTCTCTCATCCATCCAGGTATTTTTTTCAATGTAAAAGGCAATCAGGTTAGTCATACATGATTTACCACTAGTGAATCCATGCTGGCTACTCTTGACTACCTTCTTGTCATCCATATGGACAGAGTTCCCTGAGTCCTTCTTGCCCTTTCTGGCAGGTGAAGACTGGGGTGATATTTGTTTTCTTCCAGTCCTTAGTCACCACTCCTGACTGCCATGACCTTTCAAAGATGATCATGAACAGCCTCAACAGCTCTCAGCACTTGTGGATGCATCCCATCAGGGCCTATGGATTTCTGGATGCCAGGTTTGCCTAGGTGTTCTCTAAACCAATCCTCCTTGACCAATGGAAATTCTTCTTTCCAACACTCCTTTACCCTTGTCTCCCAGGTCAAAGATGCAAAAAAGGTGTTCAGTAACTCTGCCTTCTCTGCATCCTCTGTTACCAGGCTCCCTGTTATGTTTAGTAATGGCCCCACATTATCCTTGGTTTTCCTTTTGTTATGGATGTATTTAAAGAAGCCCTTCTTGTTGTCCTTGACATCCTTGGCCAGATTTAAATCCAGATGGGCCATGGCCTTCCTTATCTCGTTTTTACTTACTCTGACAACCTCTCTATATTCATTCCAAGTGACCTGACCCTGCTTCTATCTCCTGTGTATTTCCTGCTTATGCTTGAGTAATGACAGGAGTTCCCTATTCATCCACACAGGTCTCTTGCCCCCTTTGCCCATATTCTTGTTCAGTTCTTTCCTTTAAGATGGGTACATTGAGACAGAAACACTCTTAAGTATTAATAAAATTTACTCAACAGAGACACAGGTTGAAGTTAAAAACAAAACAAACACCCCACAATCAAAAAACTTCAACACAAAACCAAAAAAACCAACCCAACACTTCAGGAATACTCTCCACTGTTCACTTTTTCCTTGCTGGGCAGCTCCTTCCTTCAGCTTTGCTAAATCTTAGCCTGTCAGCTTTCAATGGCTTCTACAGCTGCAACAAGCTCTGAACAGTCCCCTCCTGATAAGCACGTCTCTGCAGACTAGTGATGTTTGTTCTCCAATATTTATAGGAGTCTGCCAGCCTCAGTTTCTGCTCAAAGCTCCCTCCTGGTTGCACCATCCAGCATTCTAGGCAGTTGCTGACCTCTCTCAGTTGCTTGGGGAAGACAAAACTCTCCTCTCTCTCTCCTGGACCAGAAGGCAACAGACAGAAGCTGTCTAAGAGGAAATGTTTTCACTTGCTGTCCTGACTCGGAAGCTAAACAGAACAGAGCAAAAAACCAAACAGGTACTATCCCTCACAAGGGCAGACAGGACAGGAATGTTTTAATCTACCGATATACCTGCATGCAACTTCAGTAAAATCAATTCTGACATTTACTGAATCACCAAAAACTAGACAGAAAAGTTCAGCAGAGTTTATATGAAGGTGAGAGAACAGAGACTTTGCTAGATATGAAAGCATAAAGCCCTAATAACACAGTACTAAATAACATTCAGCAATGCAGACTGAAAACCTGTATCTAAGGTTCTCAGGACATGTAATTATTTTTATTATTAAATAATATTTATTATTTATTAAATTTATAATACTGTTTATAATTTATTAAATGATATTTATTATTAAATAAGACATTTAATTAATCTTCTGCCAATGATTTCAATTTTTAGAAGCACATCTATACCTCAGATCTCTGATTTCTTAATTAAAAAATTATAATAAGGGATTATTAAAAATAATCTAAAATTTTACTGGTCTCACCAATAAATTCTCAGTATTTTAAAGATCACAAAAGAATATACTTTTAGCCTTCTCCTACTCCCACAATACATGGCTGCTCAGTCACCAGAGCAGTACAACCAGAACTATAACCTTTGAAAAAAGTACTGTTCATTTTATTCTTCCCCTTTCTACTTAGTCCATGGTTATATCTACACAATATTGAGTCAATCCTCTGTCTACCATGGGACACCACTTTCAATTAGCCCTTTTATTTAATCTTACAATGCCTGTTCTCTTTGACCACAGCCCTTTTAATCTGTGGATTTATGATAATCTAATGCTAATCTCTCACTGGAAAGGTTGCCTTATATATCCTTATTGTGTTTTTTGCCAAAAGAGAAGCTTACAAAAAAAATTCGCTCTCACTTAGGCAGGAAGGAAATAACATTTGTTTAACACAACAAGAGACCTTTCAGTACCTGTCTGGTGCCCTTGACCAACACACTATTATGGCCTCTCAATATGCTGACTGCCCCTTGCCTGGCTGCTCATTTCTGGTAAGAGATGTCAACTCCCTGGGGTGCCATTCAGAGCTGACAGCAAAAGGCAAAAAACCCAGGAGGGTTATTTTCAAAGGTTTATGAAGGAAATAAGACATTTGCATGCTTTTGCAATTACTTTCTGATAAAAATATTTAAATAGTGGCACCACATAACTATTATTGGCAGAAAAGCTTGAAAAGAAGTATTACCCCCACTATTTGCATCATGCTCCATGTTCTTTCCAAGCACTTAGCCATAATTAAGAAATAGTTTGCTGACAGTTCAGTCATTCAGTCACTATAAAAACTGCACTGTATTTTGCAATAGACATATTGTAACACCCTTAGAAGTAATACTCAAAGGTAATACACTGTTGTAATCTTGTCACAATCTAGTAAATAACTGAAGTCATTGCTGCACGTATTCATCTTTAGCATTTCTGACAGATATTTCATATTGGCTTCTTTAAAATTATCTGTTCTCCATATTGCAATAAAAACTAAATGGTCACTAATGGCACACCCTGCTAAGCAAGAAAGCCTGTAGCAAATCCATGGAGATATATTACACTGTACTTGGATAATTTTAACATTAACACGGTACACTACAAATTTGTGTCACGTTAGATAGAATGTGTCTGGTTTGAATTATGCAGACTCTCTGGAATTATAGCTTTGAAAACTGACAAAACTAGATTCAGCTCTTCATCCAAGGCAGATCCAGTGCATTTCAGAAATGGAGATTCTTCAGTTTGTTTGACATGCTTATTTGAGAACCCACCAAGGAAATGGTTTGCCCTTGCAAAAGTTTTTTATTTGTAATTTGGTGTGCACCGCTCTTCAAGTTTAAAAAATGCAGTCTCACTTAACCCTTTAAGCTACATAGCCATAGGAAACAGAGGGAGAAAAATTAACTAGTTCAGTCCTCAGCCAAGGTCAGCCTCACTGTGAAAACACCCGTTTTCAGTCCACGTATGGAGTAAGCTGCCGAGCTACGCACTCTGCCGAGTTGGAGCCTTATGCAGTTAATACACCTTGGCACTTAGAGCCTAAAATCTTATCACACATGAAGATGGAAGGCTGCATGGTATTTTCAGGGTGAATTTAGGGTTGCTGCTACTGTATCGTATCAGAATACATTCCGGGCAAACAGGTCACAACACTGTGATGTACAAATCCAACCCTTTATTCATTTTACTGGTTACTGTTTTAAAGGGATGGTAAACAAAGCAATAAGCAGGGTACAATTCTTTTATGTCTACTTCAAACACCACGTGCATATGTTTTACATTAAGTCAGCCTAGGAAAACTTTTTTCTAAGTTTTTTATGTATTCTAAGACAGAAAGATTCTAGAAACATTCATATGGTATATGGAATAAAACTGGTGACCCTTATAAACGGCAAGGCACTACATTTGTTAGCAGGATTTAAAAATTGTCCAAATACTTTGGTTTTATTAAATGGAAATACTGTAGATCTGGGTAAATGCATCTAAAATATATGAAGACTCAGTATCTGTTAAGATCAGGTTTTATATGCCTCTATTCTGATGTACACACACCTATGATTGCATAAATTAAAGTGGGCTTCCAAACAATCTCGGGCAACCTCAGAGCTAAGACTTAAATTATCAAGTAAGCAGTTTTCATTTCCCAGTGTTCTGTGATAGGGTTCCTAAACCTAGGAGTTTTGGGCAGTAATCTTATAATACATCTTATAATTACATTATCTCATAGCACAAGTAACATTATGCTTTTCTCTCCGTACTTATATCCTCTCTAACTTTTCCTTTACCAGCAGGCAGAGCACCATCAGAAGTTCTTGCAGGCAATGAGTGCCATGACCAGGCCTTTCAGACCATCCTTTTAATGTTCCTCATATTTGCTGGAATATAGGAACAGTAGGATCTGAAAGGCAGATAATTGCTAGATCATAACGCTTTGATAGGTGTGACAGAGAAAGCAATAGTAGACCAGATACAATAAAGTCTCTGCAGCCTCAAAAAGGCTGACAACTGCTATCACATGGAAAAATCACATTTGCTGTGCTGGTAGCTTTATGGCCACTTCACTGCATATGAGAGCTCAAAAAACAACCACTTTTTAAAGATACACAGATTACCAAGCAATTTATTCTCCCTTGGTAAATTAGGGAGTCCCACCCAACCATACATAAAGAGATACTTTTCACTGTGACAGGAAAGACTGTTGCATTCCTTCTTAACAGTAATCTCTCACTGACTTTTGTGAAGAGCACAGTAACTAATCAACAAACCTCAAAGAACAGTTTCCAGTACTCTAAGACATAATGAACTAGTAACCATCTTCTGAAATACATAATGAAGCTGAAAACCTTTGAGGGGCTGCACTGCACAATGTTTTGTCTTTAAAAATATATGTTTGTGTAGACACAACCTACACTCACTTGTCAACTATTCCAGATGAACAGAATAGGTCCAAAAATAAACTTTCCTTTAAAACCCGCAGGATATTTAAAAATCTGCATAGTTTATAAAAGATTAAAGGTGCCATGTGCAGTCACAATGTCTTTGTCTTCATTACACAGAACAATTCAAGAACTCCTTCTTGTGTATACTATTAAAATTCAAGATATAGTTCTTTTTTTTCCCTATCCAATTCATCTCCCTTAGAACAGAGGTAACACAACAGAGAAATGATACTTGCTGGAATCACTTTCTGACTGAAATTATTTGTCCATTTCTGGATAATTGAGCAATAGAATCACTGTTTTGAACTACAAAAACAGGTGCAAAAATGGTTAAGTCTAGGCTGTAATCTCACCTATTATTTCCTGCACATAAAAAGGCAAGCAACAATTAAAAGGAAGTAATAGAAATTAAGCTTTGAATATTAAAACAAATAGACCAACTGGTTTTCCTTCAGGCATGTAAGTTCAAGGCAGTGGAAGAAATTAACTAGGGGAAGACTGAAACATAAAAGTTAATCACATGGTAAGTAGAAAAAAATGCTTAATTGAACTTACCACTCATTCTGCTTCCTTCTATTCTGTATAATACACATGTAAAAAAAGACTTAAAGACCAATGCTACGTTCAGTATGTTGTTTTTCATTTAGCTATTGTTATAAAAATGATGGTTTGTTCCCTTTCACCCCCCATTCTTCAGGGATCAGTTAATATGCCAAGAAACCACAGAAAGAGCAATTACAATTGCAACTGGTAAGTCAAAGAGATGTTTAAAACAAAAAATATAGTGCATGTAAAAATGACAATGTATGTGCTCTAACTTACAGAAAAATGCATGCAAATATTTTTGGTGCTGTACTATTTCTGGCAATCACAGAACAGCCAAATTCCTCTGCTCATTCACATCATACAGAATAAAGAATTGCAAAGGATCATAGCACAGAATGGGCTGCACCAGAGCTGTTCTCATTCAAGTAGTTCTCCTTGTTCTACCAATGCAGGGATAAAGAGAGAGAAGGGGAAGTAAGTGATTTTCGCATCATTATTAAAAGAAATGGCACTTGCAGATCACACATTTTCCCCTAGAGAAAAAACATGATGCAACAGACACACATGATCAAAATACTCTATTTTCAAAACACAACAGAATGATAGCCACAGTTTGATGTGCATTCCATTCACATTGAGAGGAGCTGGAAAATCTAAACCTACTTAGTTAAACCAATTTCTTTCAGTAATATTTACCATCCTTTAGAAAAGACTGTTACACAGTTTAAAACCCAAATGCACCTTAAAGAACACACTAATCACTGGCCACTCTATAGACTGTGGTAATTAAAGAACCAAGATCTTCCCCCGGAGTTTTGGAATCAGGTCCTTACTTAGCTGCTACATTCTCAACAGCTGGCATGAATTACTAGGAACATTTGGCTAACTGGATAATAAGGAGGACAGCCTGTGGTTGGTCCAAATTCTACTTCACTGATCTGTTTCAATATATAAAAAAATCTCATTAGAGCCTCATTTTCTTTTTTTTTGAAGGAGTAACAACCCTACAAATGTTGGTTTTTCAATTCTTTTCCCTCGTTATGTACAAACATTGTAACTGTATAACTCTCAGATGTTGCATGGGCCAGTGTAACTGAAGCCCCAATTCCCTACAATTTAATAATGCCTGTTTGCAACACTGATTCATCCTCACCCGTATCACATCTCGGCTGCTCTGGCAAAGGCTTGCTACTCTGAATATATTTGTCTACTTCCTAGCAATTCATAAGCATAGATCACAGTACCAAAACACCCAAACTCTGCTCCCATCTATCTTACTGAAGAGAAAATATTCGTGAGACCAAGCTTTCTCCAAGCCACAGCTTTATTACAAGGTAAAGTCAAATTATATTATTACAGACCCATGCAACCAAACGCCACCCAGTGTGACTTTATTACATTACTTGCTTTGTGCCCATGCAGTTATCAAATTCTCTCCAGCAAATCCACATAAAAATCCAGTTCTACTGGAGCAACATGCTCAAAAGTGGTTTTGTGCATCGGTTTCAAGTGAGTCCAGCTTCCAAACGTGTCTTTGTCACAGGAAGCTGTGGGGAGTGGGCACATTTACTAGGTGGCTCCTTTTTCTTTCAACAGGTAACAGGGAATCTAAAGAGAACATCTCAGATTACAGTCCCTAGGGACCAGTTCAAAGCAAGAACAAGTCTGATATAAAGCAATTACTGTATTATTGCCAGGCATTAACAAAATCCCCAAGTATTCAGGTAAATTCTGCGTGCATGTTACACAGTCAGGGCACTCAGTTACAGCTGTCCTTGAAAAACATTGGATTAGCCACTGCTTTTCCTTCCAAAAACAAACATTTAAAGTGCTGGCATTTTTCTCCTCTTTGATCAAAACAGTACTGCAACTTTTGAGGTAGCAGAGGATTAGCCCAATGTAATATCACAGCTAAAGCCGAAACCAAACAAAAAAGCTAAACCAATTTTAATTTTTTTTTTTTAACCTTTGTTGAGACTATTCTCAGACATCTCAAGAATTCTAACAAGCATTGTGTTAACATCAACATCTGGTTGCTTAGTGGTATGGTAACTCACACTTTTGCTGTGAGCTACCAGATGTTGCTGAAGGGCTTTTTAATTTAGATGGGCTGGTTCCATAAATTTATGTAATCCATTTCAGTAATTCTCATTTGTGTTATGTTGTACTTGACTGAGATAACGACAAACACAGAGCAGTGTTAGAATTCCCATATCATCACTGTTACAGCGAGGGCTATCACTTGTGCATCATTCTTTCACAGAGAAAGCAATCTAAGCGAAGGTCAAGCCAACAGATAAATGTGGCTACTTCCTGGATTTCAATCATGCCAGTCATAAGTAAATCACCTTTTGAAAGGTAGTTAACCCTTGCTGTAGAGACTAGAATTTAATATCACACAATTGTGGCAGGTAAAAATTATAGACAGCTTTCAGATTCTTCCAGTTTGTTATACCCACACACTGCTACAGTGACTTCCAGCAGAATTTGCACTACGACAATACATAATAATGTATAATGTTGGGGGAACAGGAGAGAGAAGAATGCATACTTTTTTTTAAAGTACATATTCTAAGTAATGTGCTTTATAACTTAAAAAACCCACATGAAAACACTGCTGAAGGGTAGCTTTTTCAAAAAATAAGCTCTTATTTAGAAGAGCTAGTGAATTAAAAGAAATTCTACATAGAATAGATAATTTAGTACCTTAAGACTCAGAAACTTCCCTGTGTTTCACAGAAACCCTGACTCTACAGCTCAGGGCTTACTCAGCAGAGCAATGCAATGACCAACTTCTGTGCTTTGGGAATCACCGACAACAAATGCCCAATTACAAGGCTGAAAACTGCTATTATACTCCTTAAAATTACACAATAAAAAGAGAAAAATGGATATAAAAATAGTTTTTCTATGACACTTCACAACTGCTTTACTACAAGAAAAAGTGGGCACCAGCAGCACAAGAGAAAAGACTCACAATGAGAGAAGCTGAATGCCCCTCCAGCTTCCTATCCTATCACAGGCAACCCTGACCTCAACAAGGTCCAGCTGGTAACAAGGAAACAAGAGGAAAACTGTCAGCAATGTTTTGTGAGGAAACGTAACGGAGGATTTCTGTAGAAGATCCTGACAACAGTCTAAAGGAAAAGCAAGAAGGCGGCATCTTAAGAAAAGGATGAAGGTGGTTGTGTTCTTTGAAGGAGATAAAATGAGACAAAAGCAGGAAATGCTGTCCTTCCCTTATCCTGAGGACTTAATGAAAGGTCAAGTATAGCCATCAATCAAGATAAGGAAGAGGCAACCAAAGAAATGACCTTCTCTGAGAGGGAAACAAGCATGCATCAGATAGCACTTTTACACAGATGCAGTTCTCTGTCTATGTGAAAGAAAGAAGAACACAGTTTCATGCCACTGTCAATAAAAAAAGAAGTGAAAATTAAGCACTTGAGATGGAAAAAAGCAAAAGCCTATTAAGTCAAGGGCTAGCAGCCAAGGAAAATCTTGCTTCCAAAATTTGAGAAGAGTGCAGTGGAATTCTATTCCTCCCCACTCCTGCAGTTGGGCACCTGGCTTAGGAGACATCTCCTGGGGGAAGCCACCCCCACTAGTTTGCTACTGATAAGCTGCAGGCTCATTATATGCACTTTAAATTTCTGGCTTAAAGCTTGTTGCTTTTCTGAAAGAGAATAACCCATTTTTAGTTATGCTTGACCTCACACTTACAAAATAAATTTACAGTATTCCTCTGTGAGTTATGCTTATGTGTCATTTTTGGGGATGAAAAATCAGATTGTGTGGAATTGCATCTGAAGTAGATAAAAATCAAATATCCCTCAAAATCAAATGGAAGTATAAATACTTCTTGGACACAAGCCTTATATGACTACCTTTTGTTGGCTTTCTCAGCTAACATCAGTTCATTTCTGTTTCTTGGGCTAGTTTTAAAACATGGTATTGTTTCCAAATCACTCTTCTGGAAAGAATAACAAGTTTACCAGCTCTCGAGGTAGAAAGGCCTCCTCCTGACGAGCCACAATCAGACAGACAGTCTCCCCTTGCTTTGTGCTCCTCAGCATAGCTACGAGCTCTTCCTGGGTCCTGCCAGTGATGTCTCGTCCATTCACCTACCAGCCACAAAGGAACAGAGGATGTCATATCTCTGAGTATGACTGTGTTTTGCAGGTTTATTAGGTTCCCCTCACCTAATGCAGTGTCATTCAGTGACTGAGAGCAAAGAAGAATTAGCAGCAGCTCCCATACTGTCTCCCCCTCCGGCCCTGCACAAATTACTTAACCTTTTTCCTCCTCATTTTCACCATCTGTTAAAGCAGCTCTGTAGTACTTATCCACTTTGCAGGGGGTTTGTGAGGCTTAATTAGTTTGTAAAGCACTTTGAAGATGAAAAGTGAAGAAACAAGACCTTAGTATTAAAACTGTTTACCTTAAGAGCTTTTTGAGGTTAGTAAGTAGAAATAACCCATTAGATAATAAGATTGTAAGTCACAAGACACCTGAAAATTTTCAACAGACCAATTTGAGCAAAATTGCCTTAAAATGAGCACTTAACCAGCTTGATATTAACTGGAGATTTTTTGATGTGGCTGAAGAGGCAAGACATGTTTTGGTTCTAAAATGATACATTTATCTGCTTTAAAAACCAAGATCTTACCGAGTTCCCCTTGTTCAAACACCCCATGGACCCTTGTGAAAATAACCACTTTTTCACTTTGTGGTGTAAAACTCTTGTTGACAAACAAGCGGCATAGAAGCTGTGAGAGTGACTTTTTTTTAAACCAAAGGCAAGAACCGTAGTTCCATACATCAACAATATGTATGAGGAAATAAAAGATTTATGACAAAAGCAGCAATCAATTTTCAGCAATGCAAATACAATGGATGTTTATCCTAACCTCCAGGATTCTGTCTCCTGACTGCAAACGACCATCTTTTACTGCTGCACCTTTTGGTAAAATATTCTTCACAAAGATTGGACCAGGACCATGTACTGAAGAGTCTCTGGTAACCACCGTGAAACCAAGTCCTTCTGGACCTAGAATGTCAGATAAAGAACTCACAACATAAATTTCAACATGTAAACGATGATCATTAAAGGTAAGCAAACAATGTCAGCAAGATATCGCAGAGACTCATTCAGGTTAACTCAGAAAACAAACAAAAAGCTGTAAACACAAGCCAATTTTCTGCATGGTCTAGAGGTGACGTCTATTGATGGCAAAACACATACCCAAACCCTCTTAAAACAGCTACAGATGGAAATACTTTAGTAAGTACACTGTAATAAAAAACAAGGAAGAACTCTCTTTTTACAGCATTTACGTTTTCTTTAGGTCATTTCAATATTAATCTTCACATTAATGTCAATTACCTTTCATAGAATCAGAGCAATTGGTATTGTTTATTTATGAGCGTAAATATAATTTAGCAGGTTTTACTGAAATTTGGTAAATGGGGAAAAAATCACATGATTTGAATGCAAAAACTGATGATGTGCTGTTCCGAAAGGACCAAGTGGTATTTCTAAGCTTCCATTAATGAAGTTGTTTGCTGCTTGGAAATAAACAACCTCAAGTGTTAACAGATATGTTATAAAAAATAATTAGGGAGTAAAGTAAATATTAGCAGGTATTGCTTATAAGCCACTAAAATCATTGGGAATAGCAGGGTCCATAAAAATCTTTTTATATTGAGTGGTATTACTATCCAATGTGATAGTTTTCAAAGATATGATCATGTCAGAATCAAATTTCTTTAATTTTTAAAAATATAAATGTTTCAAAGTCAAAAGCACTAGATCTAGAATGTGGAAATTCAGAAATAGGTTTTGTTAACACAAAGCTGAAGAGTTCAGAAGTAAAAATGAGCGATTTAAGTAAGGAAGCAACAAAAATTAAGAAATGAGAGCTTGATTACATTCATAATGTGCTATGAGAATAAAGTTACAGACAATTTTCAAGAGGGCCACTTCTAGGATCAAATTTGAGACAGAATCAAATCAGAGACAGAAATGAAATAGAAAATACAAATGCTAATTGGAATCTGCATAAGCACATTTTACTACATGTACCTAAACCTGTTATTCCATTCAAAGACAGACAGTTGCATGGTGCAGCAGTTAAAAGATATACCTACTATAAAATTTGGCCTCCTGACAGCTGAATAAATATGATAGAAAAAAAAAGTTTTGCAGGAAACAAAAAAGGGAAAGACAGGTAAATCTGTGGTCAAGCTCTTGGAAAACAAGAAACAGAGCAGAGTATATTTTTAAACATATCTTTAAAGGAATGTCATAACAGTGTTGTGGTCAATTAGCAGGTTGAATAAAATGATAAAGGTCACCAGCAAACCTTCAACCAGCAAAAGTTCAAACTTTTACTCTATGCATGTGAAAAGACTGAACTATCTCTTAAAATCACTTGGTGCTAATGGAATTGCTTCCACAGTCAGTAACAGAGATGTCTTTCTTAATCAGTAAATCTGGATAACATATAACCAAAATTTATGAGAAAGCCCCCTGTAGGGAACATTACTGTTAACATTCCTATACCTTTTGAAAGTTTTGGAACTTTTAAACGGTAAATAATTTCCTTGTACTTTCAATGCCATTCGTTAAATTAAAAGTTAAAGTATCATATAGAGGACACGATACAGAATTAATCACACCATCTCCAAAGACTTACCTTTTTTCAGGTCTATCTTTATTTTCTTTGCATTTTTCTTATTGCCAAAGCCCATAAGTGGAGACAGTGAGGGAGAAGATGGCTTTCTACCCAGACGGGGGAGGTTGGGGCTCTTAGCTTGTTGCAGTGTTCCCTGTACACTTGACTCCAAGCTTGCTCCAGAAAGATTAATTGTTTTCAGAGCAGGTTTTGGATGAAGAGGAGGTGGAATTTTTGTTTTTGTAACTCCTTCTTCATTATTCAGAATACAAAGAGGAGCAATAGCAGACTTCTCATATTGTTCTCGATTATATGGAGGAAGGACTTCCAAGATGACACTTTGAAATTTCATTGCCTGACGGAAGATGTCCTGAGCCCTTTAAAAGAAAGGTATGAAAATTTACGTAACAAACTAGAAAATTTGAGCAAAATTTGAAGTTGTTTACAGAGAATGAGATGAAAATTTACCTTATCTTCACATCTACAATGTCCCTTTTTTAGAAAAGTACACATGAAATAAGATTTCAAAACTACTGCATTTCCTTACATTTCAAGTAAGAGCAGCGTATCTGTTGGAATTCCTAATCTGCTATGAAAACATAGCCAGAATAAACTAATGAACACAATTCTTCATGCAGAGCATCAGGAAGGGAAGTCCTGATGGCAAAAGCTCGTCAAAAGACTTCTGAAGTTACAGCTTGCTGCTTTTTTCAAGTGCTTGTCTGTTACATATTTTCTTGTTGGCATAGAGGCACACCGAGCACTCATCACCAATTGTTCTGGTGAATACATCTACTTCAAGCAAGCTCAACTCTCAATTTTTTCCAAATCCAGTCTAATTGCTCCTTGGATTCCTTTGTAATCCCTAATGCAACTGCTGGCTGATTCCACAGCAATGAAATAGGATGAGGGTATGGGATACACAGAGATTAGAAAAAAACCTGGTGATCAAAAAGGTGCAACTATTTGTGTTCCTACATAAATGGATAAATAAATAGGTCAGTATTACTCACATCTTTCAACCAATAACCTTTTGATAAGTGGATATCCAGACTTCACATACTCAATGTCTTTACAGACATGCTCAAATGCAACACCAGAAACTGTGTTACAGCATTTAACGAAACTACTCCCCTTGACAGTGATAGGGCAATGGGGAACGGTTTTAAACTAAAAGAGGGATGTTTATGCCAGACATTAGAAAGAAATTCTTTACTCAGAGGGTAGTGAGGTACTTGAACAAGTTGCCCAGAGAAGCTGTTGGATGCCCCATCCTTGGCAATGTTCAAGGCCAGGCTGGATGGGGCCCTGAACAACCTGATCTAGTGGGTGACATCCCACCCACTGTCCCTGCCTGTGGGGTTGGAACAAGATCTTTAAGGTCCCTTCCAACCCAAACCATTCTATAATTCTATGAACTGATAACACGGTAACGATACCATGCTCAGATTCCCATGGGTTGTAAGGCAATTAAGACAAGTTAGCCAAAAGAACTGTTCATAAAGCCTTCCCTGGATTTTGAATAACCCATAGATTTGATCAATCAAACCATGTTACAAACCTTGGATTCTAAAGGAACAAAGGAGACTTCTTTCTATGCTTTCCTCTCCTACCTTCTGTTGAAGTGGACTGATTTTCTTCCACGCTGCAGAAGACCACTTCAGTACAAACAGAAGAAGTAGCTGAAGTGCATTTTGAGAATGAAAAACTGAAAACTTCTGCTTAGCTGAATTGGGGAAAGAGGGGAAGTAACAGCTACATTAAATTTTAAATAAATCATGGAGTCCTTCTAAGAACATTGTACTTATCTCCTACCCTTCTGTAGCGTGTTTGTTGGTCTAAGCCAGTATTTTGCTGAAGTCTTGGCTTTGGATTCACGCTCAGTTATGTAACAGGAATCAATGTTGAAAGGACTTCTGAAATATCTTTTTTTTTACACTGATACAGGAAGGAAGCCACTGCAAATATAAATGTCTTAAAAAAACACCTACTGCTTTCCCAGATGAACAGAGCTGCACAGTACCTCCACCTTGCAGCTGTATGTGGTGGAAAGGAGAGGCTGTTTTAAGAGGGTTTTCTGTAGCATGAAGACATTAAAGTCAGGGGTCAGTCCCAATGGATGGTGCTGTGGGAAAGAACCATCCTTGCCACACTGAGTGTACGAGCGTCAAGAGTCAGAATAGCAACACTCGTTGACAGGAGATGCTGCCAGAGAGAAACATCAAACGTGGAAAAGAAAGGTAGCTGGGAGAATGTTGTAGGAAGGCATCCTTTTGGCATCACCCTCCAGGATTCGGTTTCAGAGCGGTAACAGACTGTGCCCCAGTGTGTCTGCAGGGGTTATAGCTTATCTGTTCACCTATAGCCTGTCAAAGTTCTCACGGACAGACTTTACCCTAATAGTAGAAACCACTACACACTTCCAGTGTAAGGATGTAAAATCTTAACTGGGTTTCTTTCACACCCCATCTACGTTGTTGCAAGTAGCCACTTGGTCATATGTTACAAGGTAATTTAATAACTCAGTTTCAAAAGATTAATATTTAAAATATATGCAAGAGAAAACATAAGATCTCCTTCAAACAAAAATTAGTGGAAATAACTCAAGACATCCTATGGGAAAGTCTAAATGCAGTCTTCAGGGGCAAAATAACTGGCTGGACTTCAAAGAGAAAAAATAATGAATGGCAAAATTTATATTTCTTGAGACCCCAAGTGCATACTTTAAAGAAGTAAGGGAGTCAGTTAAAAGAAGTGCTAGAAACTCTGCAGCACAACAGAACGTAATTGAATAGATTAGCAGCAAATGAAAAAGCAGACCAACAGTCCCAATATATAGCTATTATAAACATGGGAATACAGAAAGTAGGCTGCTGCTGTTACAGCTGCAGAAGAAGCAATAGTCAGGGGCAATTCTAGAAAGTCTCTGCTGAAATTAGAAAGAGACAGCATGTAACAGTCTAAGTGTTAAAACATCTTTTACAAGGGTTATGAAGAAATGTCAATTTGAAACTAGCCAACAGATTTTCCTCTCAAAGGAGAATCTGATTGCTATTTCTGGGTCAACAGTCATTGGAACAATACTTTGTTGTATCTTTTACTGGATTTCTGTAACTTGGACTTCTGTCATGTTAGGACAGTTATGTCATGCCAGACGAAAACTAAAAGGCATGTTCACAGAGATTAGCTTCAGCCTGGAAAGAGTCTTTCTTTAGCCATTCTCCACAGCCAGGGAAGAGAGAGGATGTACACGGCTATTTTGGAAAACAATTCAGCGGAACAATGTAAGACTTAAGAATAGGCTAGAGCTCATCCAAAATGTTCCCCCCAGTCCCCAAACAGACATTAAGCCCTCAATACCCATATTTTTTCTCCTCAGATGCAATGCCACTACAACCACACTACTTGGTTTTGTAACATAAGGAAACTTAGACCAACAAAATTAGGCTCTGCTCTGAATCACCTTTAAGTCACTTTTTTCTCTCTCAACGACAGAGAGAGAGTCTAACAGATTGGTCTCTAAGCTAACTCTTATGGTAAATAGTCCTTCCAACTCCCAAAACTTTACACAAGCTTTTAGAAAGTACGTGTCCTGCATGTCACATTTTGAAGGGAAGCCTGACAGAGAACGAGAAAGTTTCCTGCAGTATTTCAAACTGCCCCAAACTCTAGTAACCTTACAGAAAAACATGCAGTCCTCCACTCCACAAACACCTCATGGGCTTAAAGCCTTTGGAGATCTAGTTACATTCAGAAGAAAACACAGAGGAGACAACACATTGTAAAGAAAGGATCACATATGATTTTGAAAAGAGAGGTTTTGATTCAAGCAAAATCTCATTTGTGAAATTTCATTACAAAACTGCACAGCGAGGCAACGAATATTTTAATAAGATACCAACAATTATGTTCTGCTAAAATTGATATCTTAGTTAGGAATTTCCATGGATGGAAGAGAATGACATGTACTATATCATAGTAGAGAGCTTTTACCACCAAATACGCAGAAAGCTGTAACTGAAAAGCTATCAGGAGGGAAAAAGCACAGTCTCAGAAACAAGAATACCTAAGCTACAGAACTACACTGGTTTCATGAAAACCTATTTTGCAAATATTTATTCCTAACTGTGAAATTATGTATTTGATTTCAGTCTAGAAGCCTTGAACATTTGGCTTACTGTTTAGAAAGTTAAGCTTCAACTCCCTTGACATCTCAATAGGTTTTTGTTATATTATAAACAATCACTCAGTTGTCTAAACATATGGATTGAAAGCAAAAACAAATTACTATTTAATTACTACAGCAAATATCTGTGAAATTTGAGAGGCTATTCTTTCGTACAGCAATGTCACATTAATTCATAGATGATCAAAACAACCTGTTACTTAAACAATATTTGAGATGTATAATAAATGTCAACAGACTTAATAAAAGTCATAAGAAGTGAGACTTACCATTTAGCTCAAGTAATCATAGTTTGACAGTAGAAGTATTTTTTAAAAAATTAAATGCTCAAAAAGCTGCAGCACCAAAAAGAAAATCTTATTTCATTTGCAAAAGAACATTAAAAACCATGCTGTAATGTTGACTCATTCTGAAGGTCTTATGAAGAAAAAGTTACAAAGACAATACAGTAAAAGTAATAGATGAACCAGAAAGAGAAGACAGCAATTACAAAAATTAATGCTATTAAATTAAGTAAGCACAGTAAGTTCACTAAAACTCCTCAAATTTCACCTAATTTGGAGGTTTCAGAAAGAAAATTACAAAGTTTCTGCCACATATCAATTTTACAGGCATTTTTTCTGAAATAGGTATTAATCCCTTTATGAATCACTTAAACACAGCACTGTATAAAATCCTGGCTGGTTAAAAGTATCAGTAAACCAGCACTTACTGTGCAAAGGTTTTATCTGTCAGGTCCACATGGTTTATTTTCACAATGCATTCATTTTCATGGAAAAGACCATCACGCCTAGATCTGCTGTTTTCTTCAATACCACGGATGAAGAGTCCCAGCATCCTAAAAGGCAAAACATAGGTGAAAACTACCCTTACTGTGCTGATACGAATTTATAGCCACTAAGAACAGATATTAATCTCTACTGTGTATGAAATGATACTATCTATGAAGTGCTTCACCTAAAGAAAGGTTCCAGATGACTTATGTAACTAGAAAGGAGGGGATTCCAAAAAACACCAAGAAGAACTGCTGCACACTAATGCTTTGCTACTACCTAGAACCTGGGGAGCTTTAAGTCCTGTAGGTTATACTTGGAGAAACAGAGGAAAACACCTAGATCCCTCTCCAGTTAAAAATGTCAATGTAGCTTATGCAATATTTTTCTGCCACTGCTCCAAAGAAAAGCACAAACAGCTTAAAAGTAATTTTCTACCTTGACTATAATAAAATAAACAGGCATTAGAATGAGACAAAAAATAACTGACTTTTCTACTTCTGAAAACATCTCTGAAACTTTTCAGTTGCCAAAGCCCCTTGCTTTGATACGAGACAGCAATACTAATTATTCATGTGGCAGGACAGCAGCAGAACATAACCACCCAAGTTGTTTGTTAACAAGGTAAGTGCAAGTGAGAACAGAGGTGCAGCACAGAATAATGCAATAAGTGAGCCAGTGTGGGTGGTGCAAAATTCCAGTGTTGATAATTCTGCTGGGAGCGCTAGGCTAATCCTGACCTACCTGGAACACCTCTGTATTGCAAACTATAATTCAACATAGCTATATCCAATGATACCAGTACAGTGCCCAAAAAATCCTGACAACTGCGTGTTTGTGAAGAACTTTTATAATCAATCTTTGTCCACCAAATTTCCATACCACATCAGCATCAAAGATGGTCAAAGATGACCTTTAGAGACCATTTTCTATTGGTTATACTCCATAAAATATTAATGTGCAATTTTCAACGTGCCAGCACTCCAATCACAAAACAGAAGTCCTGTATTTGTGTCTCAGATTCATGACTGACCCTGATATATAAGTCCATTCAACAGAGTCACAGCACACCATTAATTATTTCAAATGACACTATATTCACTGAGCATCTGATTTTAGATTTACTGTCCAAGAACATTTAAAAATTTATACTTCTGTCCTATCAATTACTAAGTGAAAAACTGGTTCCTACTGAATATTACTTCTTTGAAGTATCTAACAGAAGAAAGTGATTTAATAGCATAAAGATTCTCTTGTAACGAGTGTTATCCTTCCCTAAAGGATTCAAAGGGGCAGTGGTGGTGAGGGGCCACAGCCCTTTTGATGACATCCAACTAGTGGCAATCAAAAACCTAAACCCTAAGAACTAATTAAACACAACTATGCTAAAATGCAAACCAGTAAAAGTACAGAAATAAACGAAATCACAAATTACGTTGGTTGCTTACTAATCCTGTGTGCTTAGATACTGCATTCATATAATGAAACAGGACTGCCTACATGTCTGAAACTTGTGTGTGCTGTACTGCCGGAGTGGCTTCAGTTACACAGACTGAGGCAGCTTAAATTCATTCCTCCATTACTTTTTTCCCACAGCCTAAATTTTAGCATTTTAATGCACTAATTAATTTTAATTTCCTGTTTTTAATGATATTTAAGTGCAAAAAGGAAATTATTTCCATTACTTTTGTAGTTCCTGTATAAACTAAGATTTTTTAAATTATTATGATGTTTTAATGACCTGTAGAAAAACTTTGGTCTGCAGTAGCACTAGGCTAAAGCCAGCATTACCTTATTAGAAGATAACTGTACATGAAATACCAGACCCAGTTAGTCATGGCCACCATGTGCTCATAAATTCTATCATGTCACCAAAAGAAATAAAGGTGTTCTTCTCTACTTCCTCATGTTATGATGAGTTATGACTTATACACTAGTCTCAGGTTAGATTAAAAAAGAGAGTCAAGTTATTTAAGTCAGTCCAGTGCTTTAACAAAGGTATCAGCACAGTTCTGCCAAGGGTCACTAAAAGTTCAAGACTACTGCCTAAACAACAAATAGTTCATCTGTCAAAGACCCTTCTACTCCAGCGGATCCCCAAAAGCGTTTGTAAGTACGGACGTACTAACACGAGTGCAGTGTAGACCGAGGAACGCTTCTTCTTGGGGGTCTTTAAAAGCTACACTCAACACAGTGATACTTGAGTACAAAACTGCATTTCAGTCACAATAATTACTGATTCTAATAGCTTGCAATTTCACCAACATTTTTTTACTGAATGATCTTGAAATACAGTGTACACACTAAAACCTTTATGGCACGCCTATATCAAAGAACTACGGTCTGCATTTCAGAACAAGTAACAAACACAAGTGGCTTTCTCAAGACAAGCAGGCACAAGGCCAAGGACCCAACTCGGATCTCCAACAGTTGCCATCAAAGACCAAGTTCCTTCTTGAGACAGTGATGACATTTTTACAGGCAGCAGGTGGACATCTATTTTCCCTTTTGTTAAATAAAACAATCTGAATTAATTTGGGTCCACTTACAAATTTAGATCTTGCCAAGAAAACAGACCTTTACAAGGTAATTCAATCCTTCACATTCTCTGTCCTACATGAAAGCTGACAAGTAAAGAAATGTTTAAGAATTAGACAATTTTTACTTTTGCAATAATTGTCTTTGTGCTACAGGCAGCCATTTTACTATAAAGTAGTGTCATTTATGGCTCTGGCAATTTCCCATCTCTTATTCGCGGCTGCCATGTCAAATTAACTCTCTGGCTAAGCCTCTGTATGTCAAATTTCAGCCTAGATTTTTCTTTAACACATCCGAGTTACATAGCTTGGAAAACAGTTATAATGAAAATGCTGACGCAGTCTTAACTACAGCACATCAATATGAGCATGCTGCTATAATAGGCTTTTGTGATCTCAACGGACTATGTTAAATCATTTATAATTAAAGTAATTGTATTGTGACAAAGAAAGGTTCATGGTATAGAGCACATTTTATAAATGCTATGCAATCAAATCTAAAAGATGGCTTGAAAAATATGAGGTATGAGCAGGCAAGCAATTTTTTTGACTCTTCTTGTCTGGTATGTCACTAAGGAAGGGCCTATGCAGAGATATTCAATTAGGAAAAACAAAACAAAACAACAAACACAAACAAACAAGCCCACAACAGCACAACAAAACCAACCCAACACCACACAAAACTACTGAGTCCAGTTTACCATTCAGAGAATAAAACCAGAAGCAATTAAAAGGGCATATATGAACAAAGACGTTGGTATTGACTGAAAGTGACTGGACATGGTACTTAGTGCCATGTTCTAGTTGACAAGGTAAAGATCAGTCAAAGGTTAGACTCAATTATCTTTGAGGTCTTTTCCAACCTAAATGATTCTGTGGTAGTCTTACACAGAACGTGGACTACTAAATATTTTGGGAATGGAAGACAGTGTCATAGACCAATTTTTGGTTTTGTTTTGGTAAATAGTAGGTATTTTAAGATAAGCACAACTGAAATCTTTTCATTAATAGACTTCTTGAGCAATGCAGAAAATATCTTACCTTCCACTCAAGGATGAAAAAAAGGGCACTACATGTATTCCCAAGGGTCCACCTTCCCCAGAAATCTCCACTGTTTTTGTCATTTCACTAAAAAAGAGCACAGGGAAACACATCTCATATGTTTATTCAGAGAATTCTACATGTTAAAAACAAATTCCTGATTGATCAGATAGCAGAAAGGGTAGAAAAAATATTTGACTCAGAGCTCACTAATATATGAAAATAAAACGGAAAGTGAAACAGCTATGAAATTCTTTAATTTTTTTAGATCAGCATTTGTGGTTTTTAAAAGGGAAAGAAATCAAATACTAGACATTTTCCTAAGTTAACCTTCAAACAAATTAATTAGAATATTAAAGAATAAGCTTTTAAGTGAGGAGAGACTTCATCATCAAAAAAAAAGGGGGGGAAGTTATTCTACATGTTCTTCATTTAAGCTCCATGTGAGCTGCTTCAGTCAATTTTCCCATGTGGTCACATTATAAACATGACGATCACACATAAAGGACATTGAGCCTATAAAGTCAAATCATACTTAAAAGTACAGATTTCTTCCCTCAGTTGCATACAACCTCCCTGACAAACAAAGAACAAAACAAATTGTGATCAGTAGTGCAACTCAGCTCATTTTATCAAGAAGTTCCCTTCCTCAAACACCATTATTAAAAACCTCTATATTATCTCTGACAGATTTTTGCTGTTTCATGGCATGTGCTGCTTCATTTCCTATCGACTATTTTACACTGCCAGACTTACAGTGACCTTAACTCTATTCCGGGTGACCATGACTTGGAAAGGAAGGTTCTTGAAGTGGCTAGAACCTTAAAAAAATTAGCAATGTCTGTATTTCAGCAGATCTTGCTCCTTCTATCCATAAGTGTCCACCTTCCGAAACACTCCCTCCCCCCTCCCGTGGTACTGAACACCCCCAGCGCTCAGGATTAGTGGCCAGCAGGCAGCTCCTGGGCACACCCATTCGGAACTCCCGCTCTGTGAGCTCTGCGTGCACGCCAGTCCTACAGCGCGCACAGAACACGTGAATCTGAACCCAACGGCCACTTCAGATACTGCCCTGAGCTAAAGACTCGCTCTAACTCATCAAGTGCAGAATGCAAGTGAGAAAGACACTTCTGATCTTTCTCTGTGCACCGGATCTAGAGAGCACATGTTTGCTAGATAAGATGACAATGCTGACTTCTTTCCTACCACCCTGCCCTCCCCCCTCAGATGACTTTTCCCTAGTACCACAACTTCCTCTGGCACCAGCTGACTGATTTTGCTGACCCGTGGTCTCATGATCACTTGATTTGATGCAAGAATCAGTAAAAATGGACCGATACCCATCAGGAATCTGTGAGCAGCCTTGAAGTGGCAGCACACAGTTACACATTAGGTACAATGTGAACCCACATGGCACAGCTAAGCCCTCTCACAAGGGGCACAATGACTGCAAATGACCTTAGACAAGTTCTGGCATTGCTTCCTAATAACATAGGAATATTTTGTTGTTGTTATGAACCTTTATCCAGTTGTACAATGATTAATGAGAAGCGATTTGCCCTAGATACAATAATTCTTACCTTGATTGGCTAAATATGGAATAAGACTGGAAAATACATTTATATAAGTTTGGGGTTTTTTTAATTAGGGGACTGAGTAAGTTTTGGGGAGCTTTTTTTTTTTTTGTAAACTGTTCTTTCAAAAAAGCTGTCACTGTAATGGATTTATGTTCCCTAAATATTAAATGGAAAGACCCTGAACAACAAACTACCACTGATCCCAATGTAACAGATTTACTTCTTACTATATTTATAACAAAGGCACCATCAACAGGAATTTGTGGATTTTTTCTTTCCTGTATTTCCCCTCTTCATTAATCAAATGGGGAAGTCCTGATAAAATCTTCCTGTAAGGTTTTTTAAATACTTTTTTTTTCTGGTGAAGCTGGTTAGAAAAGCTAATCAGGGTGGTTACCAAAAAACTCAACAATGCATGCATAGGAAATTAACTCCTCTTTCAGTTCCATCTTCTGCTTCCTCCAATTCTCTTAACACACAAAGAAAGATAATTAAAGGGCTACTTTTACTGTCTTTTGAACTACTACAAAATCAAAATGTGTAAGTAAATTAAGCAGCCAAGCCCTTTAGATTCAGAAAATATTCAGAAGTAGTGAATGGGCTTTAATCTGTACAGGGAAAATTTAAGTAAGTTACAGCTGTCCCCAGATAACCCTGTGTACTCTAGGGAGGAGTTGGCTTCCTGAGCAACTGTAAAACAGAGCAGGAATTTTGAGGGCCATCACGACAGACAGGTGAGCTGTCATATTATATCACTGCACTTACAGTTGTAAGTGGGCTCAAAGCCAAAGAAAACATACAAGCTTACTTTTAAACCTAACATGAAATCTACACACTAAGAAAAATAGGCTGCTTTGTCAAAACAAATAGCCCACATGTACATTATGTATTACTTTAAAAGATTTTGGTACATCCTAAAACTTACGGATGTTCTAGAGCACTAAATGTGCAGAGTAAGAGCACACTCTGTATACATGTTTTAAGAAAAGTACTTTGGAATTATAATTTTAATCAAAAATCCACGACTCTAAATAGAGTTCTCATTCTCAAACAAATGAGACTCTTAGTTACATCTGAAAAGAAAACAGCCCTTCACACCAACTTTCATGGATCTTTGAGGACATGTTACTTGTATATTATACTTATGAAACCATGACAGTTAAAAAAATTAAAACCCAGGACACCTGGGATTTGATTTGGTTTTTTTATTTGTTTAAGAACCTCAAAGAGTAGAGATTCAGACACATTTGGTATCATTCACTCATTCTGCCCCTCTTTGGGCAGGTTTAATCTGCCCACAAGGACAGCTGAACTCAGCACTGTACTATTTCACGCTGGCTTACAGTTTATACTATACTGGAGAAAGTATTCAGAAATAGGGCATGGCTGAGCGAGATCCTAAATAGGATGAGCTCTAAGAATACTAATTACTAAACTCCAAAGGCACATGGGACACAAAGGTGCTAGGACTCTTCAGTTTGACAGAGCTAGGTTAAAAAAATTAAAGAAAGGAATGGGAGAAAGCAGAATTGCTATCTAATGTGGGTTGATAGCTGTGACAACAGAGAATGTAATTTATAGATTTTCTGCAATATTCAACACTTTTTAATAACAAACAAACCCCCAAAACAGGAAAAAATTAAATTCCAGAAGTTAGTAACTTATGACTTACTCCTCTTTTAAATCTCCCCTACAGATCTTAAATGCCTTTTGCAGTAAAAGAAAACACAAGCCTGGCCCATCAAGTCAGTATAAAAGAACTGGAGTAGAATTGCTAGCTGGGGATGAGAGGCTGGGAGCATGGGTGAGCGATGCATGGAGAGTGCCTCAGTGTGCTGCACTCTGAGTATCTCCTGCTTGTCCTTCAAGGAGCAGACAGAGCTCCTACCTCAGGAAATCCTGCCCTTACTGAACTTGGAACCCAGCCTCTGTGGAATACATACAGATACGTTCTTAGAGCAGTCAAAATAAGTGAACTTTCAAAAAGCATTTATGTCAGTGAAATTTCTCCGAAGTGCAAGGTTCACCTCAACCAGAAACACGGCACTCAGGCTTCTTCCAGTGCATGCTGGCACCTCCCTTCCCCTCGCTGCACTGAAGGTACCTCAGGTCTCACTCCTGGGAGAGCACCTGTCCAGCATGACCTGATCCAAGACCATGTTCAATGCTGTACTAATGATTTTTAACTTGAAGAAGCTGTCATCATTTACTATTTAAATTCTTCTTTACTTGATATTATTGATTTCTGACAGATTCTTTGCTGTCTATCACATTTGTCAGGAAGGCTTGCCATGCATATTATTAAAAATACTGATAAGTACTGTTCAGCAAAGAGATAGAGAAGATGTACACATGAGTAGTGAGCAGGCACAGCATTCGCAACATGAAAAGCAACATTTAAATGGAATGCTGCACATTTAGTGGTCCTATTTAGTGGTGAATCAATCTGATCCTCATATTTGCAGTGTCCGCGCTGTGGAATGCTATAGTTCCCTCTCCTGAAACCTGTATCAAGAATTAGCAGTTTGTGAGTTACATGAAGGGCAAAGATCTGTTAGCTGAAAGCTTCTCTACGAACTACCCAAAACACTGAAGAACCAATCCCAACCACAGGGCACAGAGATGCTTAAAAGGGAACTCTCTCCAGAAATAAACGTTTCGCATTGTTGCAGCAAGACCAAGTTCACTGAGGTGCTTTGACCTTCCCCAGTTACAAACACTCAGAGAATCTTGGTAGGATTTCTCCTGGAGAATGCAATAGGCATAGCCTAAAGCAGATTAATTGTTTTGCAACACAGTGAAGACAGTACCTCAGAAAAGCTGCTTTCTGCATGGGTTACTGGGCAAAACTTGTCATCATGTGTACGTCACAAGAATCTACTGCTTGAATAAACACATAAAGTATTTCCCATTCCAAAGGCATTTTCCTTTGCAATTTTAGTCATATTCAACACTTTCTCGAGTATTTTTAAGAAAAGGCACAGATTAGTAGGATGCCATATCTGAAAAAAAATCTATTACTGCAGAATGTCAATGTTTCCCTTGCAAACAGAAAAGCACAGCTGATATTCTGAACATGCTTTGTGGTGTTTTTATTGACCACGACTAAGTAAAAGGTGAATTAAATGTCAGTCAGATGTAGAAAGCTCACAGATGCAGTTATTAAGCTGTATCTCATTGCTTGTTCTTCACTTGCACCTCCAGTTCCATGCCTCTTCCTCCAATGCTGCCACTCCAGTAGAGAAAGCATCCATCAACAAAGGGTGTTGACATTGGGTAGAGAGCACAGGCCTACAGGGGATGTCAAATTCCTTTAGGGGATTTTAAAGAGGAAGCATGCACAGCATTATCCAAATAAAGAGGGTGATGACTGTCCATGTACTTTTTTCTCATACTAAACTAATACAGTTGACAATAAAGTATTTGTCCCCATTCTTCCAGAGAAGGCTTCCAAAGTAGTCAGCTCAACTAAAGCTGTCAGATAGCACACTTTCCACCCACCTCCTACTCCTTTTCCACATTTTTCCTTCCCTCTTTTCAATTACGAGTTCAAACCTTTGATGAAAATGTCTTGAAAGCCCTGAAGAAGGAACTGGAACTCAAGATGTTATGTAGTGCGAACATACTCAAATGATGAAAATCTGAACAATATCTAAATAGGAGTAGAGAGCACCTTACAAGAAGAAAAAGCAGCTCAATGTGCAGGCAAGGATAAGCTTTCCAGCTACAGTTAAAGAAATTGGTCACTCTTTTATAACAGGAACACAGCAGCTGCTCCATTCTACAGAAAATGAAACAAACTATCCACAAAGTTCAAATATTTACTATGAAATAATGTCACAATGTTCCAATTTCAGGTTTGAAGAGGAAACAAATCACCTTCTCCTAACTAAAATGCATTAATCTAGTTATTCCAGACTTTTTTCCACACTAAAATTAGTTAGTTCTCACAAGATTAACGCTTGATGTTTTAGAGAGAAATCAGCCTGCAAGCACTGGAGCTTTGTGTCTTTTTTTCTTTAAATCAAGTTGTTCCAATTCTCTGTTGTTAGACTAATGAAAGATGCAGCAGGTTAAAAATAGGAAAACACAGAGAAGGAAAAAATGCTTCAGCTACACTTTAATTATGTATCTACAGTACTTAAACCAAGGAGCTGACCCTGACCTCTGCTAAAAAGAAGTGGGAAGACAGCAAAACCGAACATAATGAAAACACATAATGAATTATCTATGCATAAATTACCCTTTGAGTTCCAACTAATCTACTGCTATTAAGCTAAACATCCACTTCCAAGAAGATTCGTGTTTACTGTTCCTTAACACAGTAATTTTTACTACGAAAAGCAAGGTTTTCAAAACCAGTATTCCCATGTACAGTGTGCTAAGGAACTCAGTGCTAAAAGCAGTGACAAATCTGACCATCTATAGAGTATCAAGACTCTTTTCTTACTATGAAAAATCTTTCAGACCTAGTACGGAACATGAAAGGAGGCATGGAGAAATACAAAATTTTATACACTGATGACACTAGCTTGTTTACCCTGAACATCATCTTTACACACATATAAACAACAAAAAAGCCACCTTCTGAATTTACAAGAGGATTTTCATTATTTATTCCATTACAAAACATTCCAATGACCCAATGTTTCAAGTGTCTCCTATAGGAAAGTTCAACTCTCAAAATGTCAAATTAAAATTTTCAGACTCCCAAGGGATACAGTCCTGAAAAGTTTCCCAGTACTTTTGCAGGGAAATGATTTAAGAGAATCCAGGCAAAGAGACTTCCCACTAACGTCTAAACAGAGAAGCCAAAAACCCTCCATACTGACACTCATTTACCCCACCTGCAACTGATTTCTCCAACTTAAACCAGTGAACTGACTTTCTTCAAATCAAGTAGTTTTCCTGCTTGAGTGAGGAATATAAAACAATCCAAGTTTGGACCCTAAAGTTCAACTGACTAGGCTTATCAATCATGAAATATTAATCATAGCACTCTTTTCTTCTGCTTCCCTCTGAAATACCCATTATTGGCTGCAGTTAGAAAGGGGCTCTAACCTCGGACAGGTTGGTGTGCTGATGAGAAGGCTCAGATAATTTCCTCAGGTAACGAGCTGCTATTTTGCTCAAGCATTATAGGCCTTAAAGCTTACCAGACTCAGTGACAGGAAAGAAAGCAGTGAAAGCAGCAGGGCCAGTAGTACTTTTCTTTCTTCCACAGCCTTTTGTCCACAGCGTGAAGTAGCTCACAATTAGGCTGAAATATTACCTTTATTAACATCTCTTAATGTGGCTTATTTAAATGAAGGGTTAATGACCTGCTGGTCCCTCATGGCCCTAATGACTTTAAAATACAACCAGAAAAATACCTGAATAAATCAGAATTATAAGCAACACTTTCTTTCAGAAGGAATAGTATAAAAGGAGACAAATTAGGTATTAAGACACTTGTTTTACTGCTTGTGGAAAAAAATAGTTTTATTATTTTATATTATTTTATTAATAAAACCTTCCTTACTTATATTCAATCAAATAAAGATAATTGAGACAGACAGATGGTGTCTAGTGACTCACTATTTCCCTTTATAAACCTTCTACTCCTAATGAAAACAGTTTTGGAAGAGCAGTTTAAAAAACTTGACTTACAAGAAAAAAGCCAAAAGAAAAATCAAAATCATTGCTATAAAATTTAAATTCTTTGACTTTTGAAATTCCTCTGAATTTCAGAGAGCTATGAACTAAGCTTGCTTTACAAAATACTGTGTTCAGAATTTCTCTAATGTTCACTGTTGGAAGACAGTGGAATATTTTACAAATACTCCAATATAATTCACAATTTTGAGGAAAAATTCCTCATAGTACCCATCTCAGTTCTTGCAGGCAAAACAGTGTTTTTTTAAAAATCTCCTCAGGACACAGGAACCACAAACAAGGCATAGCTAACTGTGACTCTGTTTAAAGAAACACTGCTCCTTTCTCTCCATTTTGTTTTGATTTTCATTTGTTTGGTTGATTTTGGCCAATGTTTTTCAGACAATGCAATCTCAATCAAGATGAAGACAATTCATCTCAAAAAAGAAAAAAATTATTAGCAATGCAGAAAGATTCTTGGGAATACCCTGTTCTGGCCAGCTTTCCCTCTGTTCCTTACCTATTTAATACTGTGATGCTCAGGTATCAGTCAAGTGGGTCCCAATCTGTATTCTTTATCACTTTTCCTTCCATGTTCCCATGTCAAGACAGTTAACAGAATTCAGCAAAAATTGTAAGAGATCTACAGAAATCTAAGCTTATTACTGTCTGGTTTGTGACATGCCAGGGAAGACCTGGCCACTTCAGAAAACCCAATACCTCTGAAAAGTATCACAAGGGTTTTTGTCATTGTCAATGCTTCCCAGTAGCCACCGAATTATGAAGCAAACAAGCATCATAACCTTCTGCTAAAGAATCCCAAACGCAAGCAATGAATTGTTTAACTTGATAAACAACAATATGCTCTCAGAAAATTCCTAAGAGGGCTTAGATAGTCTAAAACACCCTAGTAAAGGCGTAAGGAAAACAGTAAATATGAACAGAGTGTGCACAGAGCTTGATTAATCCCCATTACAAATTAACGGATCAAGACACAAATGAGTGCATATATTTGGTGATGCATAATAATTACCTCAGGTGAAACAAGCTGTAGAAGTCTTTAGCAACATTCCACGAAGAGAAAATAAGCATTAGCAACTAAACTAAGTTCTATACCCACATGATGAACACTAATCAGCAGGCATGTAACTTAGAGGCCTGGCAGGTGCAGAGAAAGCTGGAAAAGCACTCCAGTTCCTTTTCATGATGAGACCATTCTAAAAATATGTATCAGTATCGGCAGGCAGGAGAAGAAATTACAAAACGGCATAGGCACTGGATGACAAGGAGGCCTCCAAGAGGGAGGAAAAAACCCAACAGATTGAGTTGAAAAACACAACTGTACCAAGATGATAAAATTGCCCATAAAATTACTGAAATTATGACTCAAAGAACAAGAAAAACTGAGAAATTAACTCCCTCGTAAGGAAAATACAAATTTCTGACATGCTCTGAAAGGAAAGGTGATCCTTCTCCACAAATCCTGGCCTGGCCAGACCACCAGCAATGCTGGAGTCCCTGCTCTTGTAAACTTCCCCACAGATGTGGGGTACATTTTCATGCCTCTTTCCCACATCTCATGTAGGTAAAATGGGAATTTAACACTTTTTTTTTCTCAGGTGTTTGCAAGGATAAATGCTCTAAGAGCAAGGCACACAGATCCTGTTTATTTCATGAGTTTTATTTTATACTGTTTTGACAAACAACTATAAGCTGCAGAATTATAGCAAATGACTATCTGCCATCATCAAAATCGAAACAGATTAATTTTTCACATTTTAGCTGTCACGCAGAAGTTTGTCATGTAACACTTCTTAATTTAATTATACAATGTGCTATATATACCACAAGAGTTCTGCAACAAACACAAGATACTGGACAAAGTACTGAATTCCTTCACCTACTCAAAAAGGTAACTTGAGGTGACCTGAATCACCAGTCAAAACTGAAATTTAAGCTTATGATGAGACAGAAAACCAGCAGCATGAAAACACTGCAACACCACCACTGAGGATCTGACCAACGTACTCTCTGACACTGTGGCAGCCTGGCTTGATAATTTGGTGTAACAAATGCTATCTACAAAACCATTATTTTTCAATTTCATTTCAGCCATTTAGAATTTTACCTTTGATTTCAGGAGCAATAAACATCGTTGCTCATTACTAAACCTCCTGAGAACACCTAAGTTCCCCTCCTTTTGTTTTGGCTATGCAGCTCTCAAGTTTTACTCCACTGGTTTTCAATGCAGATTATGTATTTACCTAAGTTTTGTTCAAAATTTAGACTGGTTCAAATAAAAGTTATTTCCCAAACTGTCAGTGGGACCATGACCACATTCAGCTACAACAGCACTGGCCATCTCTAGTTTGTTATAAATGAAGAGAAGAAAAGGATTCATTCCACCTGACTACCCTAGTGAAGAAATGCACAGGGAAATACTGCAACTATTAGCAGTAGTTTTCACTGTGTATAAACACAGATATAAAATCTACTACAGGATATAGCAAAGTAATAACCTTACCACCCCATACCGGAGGTGACCCTTAAACTGAAGAAGATCATTTCAGGATTATACGGTTCAGTTAAATAGTTATTTATTGAGGTATAATATATGACTTAAGAACATCCTCTATCTTAAGACTTGAAACACTTGCAGGATGAATAGAAATCAAAACCCACATTTCCCCCTTACCCTTATACTACAAACAGCACAAAAAAAATCCTTCATATTCATCAACGAGGGTAAGAGATTGTCACGCTCGAATATGTGCGCTGGTATGTGAATCGAATGCAGTTTTAGGGTGGGAAAGGGAGAGGGGGAAGAGATCATGGTGATGAGAAGCACAATGCAGAACCAGAGGTGCAGCTGGAGGAACGAGAAGTCAGTCTTGTATTGCATAAATGGATAAATCACACTTGAGCCAGCACCAAACAGAAGATGTTCCTACCTGCCAGGGAGCCGGGCCCTCTGAGCCAACAGCAGTTCTGTGGGTCCAGTGAGGTTCATCTCCCCAGCCTGAAAGGATGCCTGCAAAGCACCCTGTTGAGAGATTTCAAAGCACATATTGAAACTATGCACATAATTATGCATACAGAACAATGCTGTGTTTGTATTTTTAAGTTTGTATTTGGAAGAGAAAGTCAGTCATAAAATAACATCATCTCACTGACAGTGAGAACTGAAAGACTCATTCTGGATACAGCACCTGTGACACAGCATTTGGAGCATTTGGATACAGGAGGGTATCTAAAGTCCTGCTCCTCATGCCAGTCCCACCACCCTTGCACTGGAGAAGCTTGTTGTACTACTTCACTTTCTTCTCTGACCAGCTAACCTGAATGCCATTCTCTCCCACTCTGAGCCTCCTCCTTTCTCCCAAGAGATCAAACAGACCTTGAGTAAACCCAACAATTTTTTTGTGCTCTATCCCTTAGTAGTGTCTGTCTGGCAAAGACATTTTCAGAGTAACTTCGGAGAAAAAGAAATTATGTAGCCATTTGGACAATCAGACACAAAACTACAGTGCACACAGGGTCCAGACACCAATGCTAAAGCTCTTGAAAACTATTATTTAACTTTCTTTTTGTGCTCCTTATACTCAATGTTTGCATTCTTTTCATACTGGGAGAGGGAAATGGTTACCAACGAGATAAGACCACTGTCAGCAGGTGATGTATTAGCATTAACATACTGTACTTCATCCCAACCCTTATGGCAATAATGTAAACAGAGCAAAATCCGTAACAAAGACCTTATTTGGAGAGGTCACTTCTGTCAACTCTGCAACAGGAATAGAGCTGGAAGACATAAATCTTCAGCTGTCAACACACTAAGAGAATTCAATTCAGAGCCTGATCTTAACCAGATAAAGGCTAAAGTTAGTAATTATTTTTTTGTTGTTGCAGTGGTACAGTTTTCCAGTGTATACACTTGCCATATTAAGTTGTCTCAAAGCTAAAGGTAGCAATGCTATAAATTAATTTCAAAGAACAAAGCCAACTAGATAGATAATTTAATTTTAAACAGAAGTTCTACACTGGTTATTAAAAGTTCCAGATTCTCTCAAAAGATGGCTCTACTCAAAAGATAGATTTAAAGGTTTTGTGTTTCCAGTCCCTCAAATGTTTGTAGAATTTATTTTTAGTTTATAAGTGTCAAGAGAGATGGGGGCAAGTGTGGGTTGCCTTGCACTTCAAAATCATGAGCAGCCTTGCAAGCAAACCCTTGAGATATAAATCAAGCTGGATCCCTTTTGGTTCACATGGTGCTTTTGAACCTATAATATCGGTAGTGATGCTCTTTGTGTGTTAATTAGAGCAGAAGCCAACAGACTTGGCTTCAATGGCAAGACCAATATAGTTCACTCAAAGTGAACTTCTGTCCCTAATAAAGAACCATTTTTAAAAGCTGTGTATTGAGTATGTGCCATCTCTTCCAATCACTTTTCACAGTGGAACCACATGTCAAGGAACAATTCTTGTTATATGAAGTATATTCCATACTTACCTCGTAAATTAAGAATTTGACCTCAAGCAGGGCATTACCAACAGAAATCACACACACAGCCTTCATATATTGAAACTTCATCTCAACAAAAGCTTAAAAAAATGTCTTGGAAGCAGACAAGCCTCTTAACAATAATGCTCCCAACAAAGCTAACCTCTGTTAGCCTGCCACTGAAAACATTGATGCTACAAAAGCCTCTTCTCTTTGGAAAGTTAGATGTAGCCATGCCATGAGCAGATTCGGGGTTGTGAATTAACTAGACCCTTTTCCTCCTGACACTGGCTGCAACACAGTACATGACAGAGAACATGCTACTCATGCCTCAGAACTGTTTTGCTATCTGAAGCCTCTCTTGCAGTTTACACAAGCTACATAAACTATGTTATTGCTCTGTTTCTGGGCTTTTGGTTACTGTTGTTTCTGCTGGGGTGAGATTACATCCATGCTTGTCCCCTATCTCCCACTTCTTGGGAAACATTTCACAGCAATGATAAACACTGATGTTCAGAACACAATCTCATATCTTGTTTCTGTTGACTGATACATAGATTTTTTGACCACAAAGGACCATTTTTTGATCCACAAGTATAATCTAATACTTCAGTTTCCTAAAAGCAGTTACATTGCAAGATAAGCAAGAGGTCCTTACAGAAAGATGGCAATAAACAGCCTTCTTTTCTGCTAAAGGCCAGACCAGCAGATAGTATCTTGAAGCTGGATAAGAAGATTATTATAGATACTAGGGGTATCAGACCTTTGGAAGAGTTCTCCAGAAACAGATTTATAAACATGTGTCGTATGTTTCAAGGTATGATTCCTGTGCCACAAAATAATGGGGCAGCCTTGTGAGGTACCTGACAGTCACACATGCCCACATTTTAATCTTTCTACAAGATAAAGCTTCTGTGAGGAATTAGAGGATGAAGTTTGGAGTCCATAACACACTTACAGCTTGCTTTTTTGGTTTCTTTTGTTTATGGGGTTTTTTTAGGTTGGTGTGGTTTTTTGGTTATTGTGGTGTGGGGGTTTTGCTTGTTCAAATTTAAGGGTACAAGATTCTAAAGAAAAGTTATCCTCTCCTGACTGGACAGAAGGATTTCAGAAAAAGTTCCGTGTCAGAGCCCCCATCCTGCACACCACTGCCTGTTTTGATTTGGAGGCATATAGTGCTCCCACATATCACAGATTATCACATACTCAAGTCAATAAACACAAAGCCAGATATATTTAGAGGCTTAACTGATCAAAGAAACATGAATCATAACACTGACATTATAACTGAGCTCTCTAAGAATGACATTAGAGCTCCAGTCACGTAACAATCACTATAAATGGACAAATTCCTTTCATACTTCAGCATTACATTAGAAGCACAGTAAATTTAAACAGATCATCTCCTGACAAACAAGCAGAATAATAGCAAACCAAAAATGCACAAGACACTGTCAAAAGACAATGATCCAACACAGACGAAAATGCTCAATCTCTTGTTCAATTTTTAAAGACTGATTGTTAGTTTCTCAATAGTAGGAGAATTAATGACACTGACTAACAAACCTCGACTCAAATTCAGCTGACACTGTAACAGATTTACAGTGACAGAACTGCAGTTTTCACTTAGGACATAGGAATAAAATGCAAAATGGTGTGGTAAAAACAAAAGCCAAGGAAGCATATGCATCTAAGAACAGTGGAAGTTTTTAAATTTATTTACATAGGGATAATTTGAATTAAGCAATTCTTCTTAGTGCTGCTAAAAGCCTGTTCTTCAAATTAGGACTGAAGCAGAAGAGAGTGATTCTATTAAATAATAGCCCTCTGCAAACAACTGCAACCCAAATGTCAGAAAGAGTCTTGTACTCATTATGTGACAGCTCTCAAGTTAGGTAAACACGTACATGAGGCAGTAAAAGAGTGACAGAGTATGTACCACAGCAACATTTTCTACTTTGTGCACATTCACTCTTCTCAATTCAACAGTCAGCATGGGCATATGTTAGCCCCAGCAATAAATATGATGCAATCAGGCATGGTCTTATTTACCTTAGGGAATATGACAAAGTTTATGGTTTTTTCTTTAATTTTTGAAAAGGCTCATTTCATAAACACCACAAAATATCAAAGGGGAAAAGCAATAGTGGCACTCTTGGACAGAGACATGAAAGTATTCATTTCTGGCTAGAAAAAGAGACAGAGAGAGGCAGAACTGACTGTAAATGGTCAAGCCAACCATTTGTATTACAAACAAAGGGTGCAGCCCTGAGCAGCCAACACAGCAGCAGCTACCCTGACAGCCAGGCTGCCCACCAGTCCCACTGCTCTGTTTACTCACTGTCATTGCAACCCAAAAAACCTAGATTTTGGTATCTTCAAAAAAACTGCATTACATCTGTTTTCTACCTGGCTAGAGTATAGTTTTGAATTCCATTTTAGCTAAAACCAAACCTTTTCTTGAGGTTCTTTTGCAGCAGAAGTTTGCACATTGATGCAAGAGCAGACTGTACCACCTAGATCAGCAAGAAAACTTTAGAAATATTCACAGGCCACCAGTGGCTACAGAAGGGTCCTAAATCACCCCATGTGTGTCTGGGAGGCTCAGAACACAATTCATTCTTAAGACAAGTAAGTTTTTAGATAGCATAAAATTGCCAATACATAATTTTTAGGAAGCTGAGTAACAAAAACCATCCCATCTTCTTTGAAAAAAACTTATTATGCAATAACCAACATGAGGATTATCTCAAAATAGATAAATTTAGAGAATAGGGTCTCTAAATAAAGAACAGGAGAAAATACTGAGTGCAGGATGCACTTGGAGTATAAAATGGTCATCAAACACTAACAATAAACTTGAAGGAAATAAGTAAGGTCTATTAATAGAAGAAATACACATATCTACTCAAATTAGTACTCAGTCTGGTATACCCAAGGGAAAATATCTTTATCTAAGACTTTCTTTTAATGACTAAGTTAAAAGTGAAAATGTATATCTGAAGTTCCAGTTTCCAGTACTGTATTCCCTGAGGGCCTCAGCTCTTTAAAACAAAGGAAAAGTATCCAAATCAAAGAGCAGAAGGTCATGGAGCAGGGTGGCAGGCTGCAGAGCTCCCTCTCCCTACTTGGCCAACAGCAAACCTTCTTCCAAGAAGGTTCAGTAAGAGTTCAGATCCCACCAACATAAACAATGAGATGCAAGGAAACCTGGGGGTGAAAGGGATGCTTAGTTTACAAATGCAGGAAATGTCTCATCTACTGCTCTCACAACAGTCAATTTTAATTACCGTATTTAAAAATTGAACATTTTTAGCAACACTTTCAAAATCATGTGAGCATTCTGACAGCCAGAATGAGTTTAAAAAGCCATAGCACTATATTTAGCTTTAAAAATCAACACTTTCATAAATATTCCCAAACCAATTAGTCCATATTATAAAGTTGTTTACCTTTAGTCAGAACAACAAATGCAATACCTGACATTGCACACAGAAGACCACATAACTCATGGAACACACGCATAAAGGCCCCTTGTTGTTTGGTAATAATATAACCGAGCGCAGGTTAAAATACGATAACCCTTTCGGAACCAAAGTTATATGTATCTTGCTGTAATGCCCAGCAGTAACATACACTGCTGTTTTCAAGTTCTGGCCAACTGTACATGACTTTTTAGGCCCAAAAGGCTTCTCTGTGGCTCACTTGGTCTGTTGGGACAAAATGTAAGTTGTGTGTTCCTGAAATGGCTAAGAGACTTCGTTCAAGAGCAATAACCACTGCCCTTCATTACGATGCTCGTCAGCCTCAGTTTGCAAAAAGAAGACTGCAGCACACCACAAGCTTTCAAAATATTTCAGACTGAAAATCAGTATCTCTATTCCTCCATTTGGCCTTAAATCCACAATGGGCCTAATTGAAAATGTGGCACTAAAACCCTTTCTAAAGAAAACATTTATCTTATCTTTATTACTTTCCATGTACAGAGTCAGATTATCTCAAGGCCAGGGAACAATCTGGCAAGTGAAATACATAACAAGCTTTCAGTTAGCAGAAACCTGTACTCTAAGAGTAGCAGTAACAGCTCTGTGTAGGAAAAAACTTTTGTAACTCAGGAATCCTGATTTGGACTGGGACAGAATTAATTTTCTTCCTAGTACCTGGCACAGTACTATGTCTTGGATTTAGTATGAGAATTATGTTGATAAACTGTATTGGTATTTCTGGTTGTTGCTAAGTAGTGCTTACCCTGAGTCAAGGACTTCTCAGTTTCCCATGCTCTGCCAGAGAGGGGGTGCACCAGCAGCCATGAGGGAGCACAGCTGGGACCGCTGACCCCAGCTGGCCAAGGGGATACTCCACAGCCCAGAACACCACGGCCAGTACATAAACTGGGGGAGCTGGCTGGGAGAGGCCAATCACTACTCAGTGACCGGGCTGAACATCAGTCAGTGGGTGGTGAGCAATTGTGTTGGGCATCACTTGCGTTTCTTGGGTGTCATTCACAGTCATTCAAGGATTAGGTTTGAAGTTGGTGTCAACATCTGCATCTCATTTGCTTGACTAATCTTTCATTACCAAGATAATAACAGGCTAACTTCCAATCTTCCAGTCCACACAGCTTTACATAACACGCAAAACCATTTTCTAAAATATATGCAAGAATGGATTAGTATTGCAAAGGCATGCATAACAATGCCTCAAAAAATTCCAGATTAATTTTTTAATTTAACATAGCTTTCCTTTTTTCCTTCTAAATAAGCATAATAAAATCTAATTCACACTGTATTGCTAGCATCAATACATCAAGGCTGAAAACCAATGCAAAGGAGCTAATAAAATGCTGCTAAACTGAAGGAAAAGTATTAATGTTTGTTACTGTGTATTTCTTATTTTTCCAGTGGTCTGCTTGATTTAAATCACTGTGCCATAGAACGTGGGAAGTATTTCTAAACAGCTTACAACACTTCCATTTCATTTACTGATTAAACTACATCATCCTCTCAACTATTCAGAATGAAATTAATTTGAAATGGATAATTGATGCAATTGTGCAGTATCTACAAATGCAATTAATCACTTGCTAAAGATGATTTTTAGGCAGTCAACTAATATGAAAATAAGAATCACACAGCTTCTTTCAATCTTGTCAATTGAAATGTATTCAACTGGACTGGTAAAAGATATTTTTCAACATAAGAATAGCTGTATGTCTTCAGATATTTTTAATAACATCCAAGTGGATTCATGTTTAATTAGCAGAGCACAAAGAAAAGCCATAATATAGTACGGCTTTTAGAAATTACATGACAGTTTCAGGAACCACAACAGCAATATTTTTCCCCTCAACTACCAATGGATTTCTTGAATATTGTAGTGAGTTGTGATCTTGGCATTTAGAAGGTTATTTTAAACCAAGGGCATAAATAGACACTCTCCTGAGAATCAGTGTAGAGTAAGAAATTATTCTCCTGAACTGTTTGTTAACAACTCTCTGCTGAGGGTCATCATTACAGCTGGACTGTAATGGTGGATTACATACACTTGTTCAGTGCAAACACTGAGCTGCCTGAAATCCCCCTCCCCAGCAGGTCCAAGTGCTCTGGGTGACTTGGCACTGAAGCAGATTAGGAGCAACTGTATCACATGTGTAGTTCAAGGGAAGTATTCAGGAACATCATGCACCCACACACACATTTTCAAAGTTATTGCTTATGCTCTAGCTCAGTGGTCAACAACTTCAGTCAAAATAACATGAGGACAAACTCAGGATGTGCTGAGCCCACGAGGACAGGGAAGGGTATCCACCTCCTGAGTTAAGCGTGGGAGGCAACCTCGTCTACCCTCCTCATTACTACTGGCCCCAAGCCAGCAGACACCTTGGAGTCCCTGCCTTCTACATCAGCAAGATATTGTTAGTATCAAACACAGCTCCCAGGGAGCACCAGAATTAGCAGGAACCAAAACCATGGGAGCTTCAGCTCTTCAGGGACACAAGCTACATCAGCCAGGTTCTCTCCTCTGCACTCCCACTGAGCTCTTCTGGACATGTTCAACTTCTGCAGGTAAAACACACCTTGCCAACGACAACCTTCAAAATGTCCTCCCTGACCGCTCCTGCTATAGCTACTCCCAGTTTGTTTCATCTTAATCATTCAAAAATCTAGCTGAGGAGCATTCTCTGCTTGGAAAAGGCAATGCTCTGTTTCTTAAAGTTCTACACAAACAGTAAGTTCTTTATTATTAAGAGCACCAAGGATTACTTTAGGCCTGGGGATCAAATTGTTATATATGACTTTGGCAAGAGAACTACAAGAATCCTCATATGAAAAACTTCTCTATCACTGAGAAAAAAAATTGACTAGTTGTAACAGTACTGGAAAGTTCACATCTTCCTTGGCAGTTGTTTTGCATGGGTGAAGGGAAGGAAGAGGTGCAGCTGGAAAGCCTATGTACTTCAATTTGTGAAGGGCTGAGAGAAAAAGAAAAATGTAAAAAACCCACCTCAATTAAAAGTCTCCAGAAGCTGCTTTCCTGCACATAAAACTCTGGACTTAGGCCAAATGTTTTTAACAATTTCTAGGCTGAGGTGTGAGCAATGTCTTTCCAAAACAGCAGAAAGCTGCTTTTAAAAGCATAGATAGTATATTGATAAATATTGGGATTTAGCACCTCTACTGAACAAGAACCAATTCTTAAAATAAAAGAAAATGTTCCAGTAAGGGTGAAAAAACCCCCAAACCAAACAGCCCACACACCAACCGTAAAACTACTGGAAGCATAAATAATATGGTATAAATTCACAACTTTTAGGAGCTGTCAATATTGGAATAATTATTTAAAGGATGCAGTTAACTGGCCAGCCATATGATCACTGGCACCTTTAAAAAACAGGATAAGTTTATTAGCTCTCTCCCCATTTATCACGCTGGTTTTAATTGCCTGCGAGCTCTCTGCCTGCACTGTCACTGAGCGAGATGCTACAGAGCAATATCAGGAGGACTCTTGCCTGAGTCAGTAGTATTTGCATCTCAGCAAGATTATTAATTTGAACTAAGCTATGCTTAAAAATATGCACTTAAAATATTTTGGCTGACCTGAGACATGCTATCTGCTAGGACATTAATATTTTTATTTTATTTACCTTATAGTGTTTTTATTTTACTTTCATATTTTAAGGACTATTGCTAAATTTACTGCCCAGAAATACATGGGTGGCCTTTTATTTACAAAGAATATTTAGCAGTGGTATCAACAGTGCAAGGCAGCAAAGAAGCAGGTGTTTCCAAGCTGAAATTTCTGATTTTTTCTCTATCATCTATTTGGAGACAAAAATGTGTGTTTAAAAAAGGTGCACAAACTTTGGACATCTGAGTTACTATATAAATAATTTGTAAGCAATTATTCCCATGGCAACAAGCATAATTTAAAAGTGCACTATCATTAGCTCCACAAATACACACTAATCCCTTCTCTTGGTTGGAAACTGCCACTGGGCAATTAATATTGCAAAAATGGGAAAGAAATTAATGTTTCTACAAGAAAATCTACCAAATTTTCTCAGACCAGGAGAACACCAGCATGACCTTTCCTGGCTTGACTCACTGTTTGAAGCCTCCCAAGATCTTTAATTGACAAAACATTCTACAAGTGATCTGCAAACTACAAAGCTTCATTTTGACTAATTTCTTATTTGTTTAGAGAGAAACTCTTTGTATTCCTTTCTTAAAGTAAAGAAAAAAAATCTCTAAAGCTACTAAGTATTATAAAAGTACTACTTAGAGGACATCTAAAGCTTATCTAGACAGTATTACGTATGATGCCAAATCCCTACTTCCCCCACAAATAAAATTTGAATTTTATTCCTGCCACATAAAGCTACTAATTCTGAACACTTAAAAAAAAAATCTCTAATGCACAATAAAGAAATGTACAAACCTAATGCACAATAAAGAAAAATTTACAAATGTAATTACACTACCGAATCAAAACTTTCTTCTTTTGTTACAACAATATGCCCTCAATATTATCTGGAAGGCTTCTAAAAAATGTGTATTATCTAAGAGCTCAATGTACAAGTGATACTTTAGCCTTGCATCCCTATTCCTTGCAATAAATTCTTTATTGACTTCACCTGTTTTTTTAATTGAAATTAAAATTACACGTATCTTTACCACCACCAATGACAGTGGGAATGAACAACAGGGGTTTCCAACATTTAAAAATCATATCCATTTTCAAAGTTAAAAAGGGTCATCATTAAAGATTGCATTTGATATTTTGCTGTTAATTCTCTTTATGAATGGCATGTATAATGAGTTGCCTTAAACATACTGAGTTGGTCAAAAGGAATCCATAGATCACTGATTCTGTAACAGCAAGGATAACCAAACTGTTACCATCAGCCTGCCAAGCACCACTCACAGCCTGCGAGAGCCAGTGTTAAGCTCTGACTTGGATCAGAAATTTCTACTCATTGCTTTGGAACAGTAACACCAGTAAGATGCTGTAAGTACTATACACCAGTATAAGAATGCTTTTTCTCTTACTTCAGCAGTCACTGTCGTAGCTATATTTAAGCCAAGAAGGCAGTCACCTCAATAACCAACACCAGAGGAAACTATGAAAAAGACTGCCCCCATCTCCTCAGACGTGCCTTTTTGTAACACGCCGCTCATCAGGGCCAGCCTGACATAGTCCCCATACCAGTAATCACTGGGTCACGCATCCAAAGACCACTACAGTCCGGTCCACCTGACCACCTTTCCTCCCAAACCACAGAGTCGTGCCATGGAATGCAAGGCCTGGCTGGGGCACCACTCTGCTCCTGCTGATCTGCATATGCCCTGTGTATTATGTGCTATTATTACAGTGTATTACGTTAAGTTTTCCTCAGTGTGCAATGTATGTTAGTAATTGCTAGTTATGTTACTACTATTCCTCATATGGGATTATCATAGTGGAGCAACAGCACTGATTAATCAATTAGCATGGATTCATTAGAGATGAACGATAGAGCAGTGTAATTGTGTTTACTGAACAATGGATGACAGAGTGCTTAAAGCCCAGGATTTCTAATAATGATATATACATAACATTATGAATATTTAGAGCACCCTCACTGCAAAGCTAGAGAGACAAAAATCAGGATGTGATTCTGTGTGCAAGTAATGCTGGAGCCTGAAGAACACATAGATGGGAGAGCCACAAGACAGATGGCACAGTTAGATGACTTTTTTTAGCTTTGGCTAAATCTTTGTAGAACAGCTACAGCATTTCCTATACCCCAGAATGCACAGGCACATCTGCACAATACAGTGGCCAACAGTATGAACAGTCAAACCCCCAGGTGTCTCAGAACCATTAACCAAGCCATGTTAAGTGTAAGAACATGAAAAAACTGACTGATCCCACTCTATTAAATAAAAAGAAGCATACAAGGGTAACTAGAACTTTTTCTCCAGACGTCTGAGGTGTACATCCCTTATTGTTTGTCCTTGTCAATGGCTGAACACTAAGCTTACAACAGCCATTAAAGAACATGAACACCAAACTCCCAGACACATCTCTCAATATATGATCAGTGCCCTTCAGGTACTAATGCAATAGTCACAGACCCTTCTTCTGTCTAATGGTGGTATACAGACTAGCCAGTAATTCACATGGATATCAAGAGATGAGACAACAATTAATTCCTTGAAAATATGGTGCAAAGAAGAGATATTGAAATATAGCTTCTGCTGCACTCCGCCTGAAAGGAAAAACACTAAAAAGGAATGTAAAATGCTAAAGGGGAAATACTTTGCTAAAAAGCTAAGGTAGAAAACACGTTCTCTATTATACTCCAGGAAATCAGAAATCCTCACAGAAGTCCAATACCATGGTCCCATGTGAGAGACCCAATCCACAGCATGATAAGGACCTGAATGCTCTCTCTCATCCACTCATCCAGTATTTTCCCAAGATGCTTCCACAATGTCCCAGGGAACCATAGTCTGTGATTAGCATAGAGCTTCCTCAGCTTGGAATGTAGCCCTTGAATACAAGGTACTAAGAATTACATTGCCTGTTTAGATCAAAGGCACTTTCATTCCTGTAGGGAGTTAAGTATTCCTCCTTAACTTTGTGGGCTGCAAATTTATTTACTTTTCAAAAGATTCACACGTTGAGTTAATTTAAAACTTACCAGTTTCCTCCAGTCAAAGTGACTTATTGAATCAGTGACTAACAGTGTGAGTATCGTCCTGCAGACATCTTTATATTTAACCATTTGTTCCATACGTTTAGAGATGTTAAAGTCTCAAAAGAAACTTTTTATATTTATACATACATGTATAAAAATACATATATATATATGTGTGTGTGTGTGTGTGTGTGTGTGTGTGTGTGTGTGTGTGAATGATGAAGTTGCAGATGAAGTTCTTCCATAAATCTTATCTGGTCACAAAGTATGGAGGTCTCCCAACATATCTCAGTACAGGAAAGAATTCTCTTTAAAAGATTCTCTCCTTGGCTCTGGCATTCTACAAACCAAATTGCCCATCTTCATTCTCAACAAAACCTCCCCAACACTGTGGCAAGGAAAATACATGACGGCCAAAGGAAAATACAACACAAATTCATCTTGCCAGGCCTCTATTTGACAGGCAAGCCCTAGACTAGACATACTCCTAATTTCTCTGTTGGCACACTTTAAACCAAATTCTAAAAAAGAATTTGTCAGAGAAAAAAACAAGCCATCTATTCTGAAGATTTTTGTAAGGCACCATGAGAACATCTTAACCTACAGAGCACGAAACAAGTAAATAAGGGTTAAAATGTTGTCTGAACCTCTTCAAAGAATTGAGTTGCCTGCATCCAAATGGGAGAAAACATGCTGTCCTACATAAACCCCTTGATCTCAATCCCAATTCTCAATGGAAATTAAGGCAACTGTGTAGCATTTTAATTCTGCTGAACTGTATACAAAACCTTGTTTTAGGATCTGAAAGTACAGGCACAGTGTTATCCTGAATTTATGAGTGAATATTATTAATAAACCTGAGCCGACTCCTGTGAGCCAAGACATTACTATCACTGGCTTATCTTAAACCTAGCAGGCAATTTAGACTAGAGACAGATCACCTGAGAGTATATTGTTATTTCTAATAAATCCTTATGAAGCATAATGGTATTTTCAACCTCTCCTAGGGTTTTTAAAAGTCATCATAAAATAACCTTTCATAAAATGATCTGGTTCCATGTTAATTATTAACTACATCTTGAAATAACAGCACTGGTTAGTAAATAACTTCACAGCACTAAAAATTGCAATGTAAGAAGACAGGATTTATCACACGATTGAAAAGAAGCTGGGTGAACAAAATATCTTAAGCAAAGATATATCAGCATATTTTCTGGGAATAAAATAAAGCAGCAATTATAAGACCTTATAGATGAATTAAGCTCAGGACATTTTAATGAGCACAGTTGTACCTACTAATCAGATTATGATGGGGACTCTCACAACCACTTTTTTTTTTAAATTATTTGAAGAGAATAAGCAAACAAAATCCCACGGGTAACTTCAATTTCACACTACAAAATTATTATTACCAGAAACAGCTTTTTTAAGTTTACAGGTGGACTTAATTGCACTATAGTTGTTGACTAACAGCAGCATCTCTAATTGCAAGAACAAAGGTCAGAGAACACGTTGCTGTTGCTTAGGTGAGCACAACAGGTGAGATGGACAAATGAGTAACTCTCCAAAAGACAGAAAGCAGCAGGAGTTACCAACTGTCCTATTTCTTGCATGTGTTCCTGGATAAACATACTGTTTGAATTCAATGCCTGTTTCTTTGCTTTGGGGAAAAACACAGGGAAGGTGTACCAAGAGAAGTGTTGACAATAAAAAGGCCTTCCAGCAAAATTCCCAATTTTTGTTCCTATTTTAAAATAAACATCATCAAATATATCAACGATTTCCTAGAAACAAAACGTGACAGAGACATATTTAGCATATAAGTGTTTACCACAAAGTGGAAGGAAATTGCTAACCTGTCTCCTTGCACGCCTTTGTGGATCTCTACCATTTCCTAACCTCTCCACACAAGATGCTCAAGCTGGTTTCAGATAGACAGAGAAACTACACTTCAAGACAAAACAGCTCCTTGTTCCCAGTTCCTCAGAACTTGGAATCCAAAAGTATGGCACCGAATAGCAGAATAAATCAAGTCTGGCTACCTGAGAGGGCCAAGGTCAGTTAAGACAAAGTGAGGAATGTGACAGATGCACGAGTGACAAGGTTCAATACATCTCAGTTCTTCATGAGGCTTCTCGGCTAAGACATGTGAAGTCAGATTGATTTAAACACGAGTATTTCCTTAACTTACAGTTCCCTTAATTTTAAGAAATGTGTTGACAGAAAATTTGAGCAGCCTGAAAAGTTAACAAAGCTTTTATATATGTGAATTATTTAAGCTTTAAAACTTCAGTACAATATGCTAAGATACAAAGCACAATACAGTTTTATTTACCAGTGAAATGTTTCAAATACTATAACTTATGAAGAAATTCAATGTTAATTATCCAGGTCAGATGGTAATTAAAAATACTTCACAACAGAAATGCTGGGAGACTGGCAGCATGCTGGGGGTAAGGGTGTGGGTTGTGGTTTATCGATTTTTTTATTTGTCTCACTCCTACTACCTATGCCAAGTTCATCAAAATTTACTATTCAGAAAAACAAATTTAAAAGCATTTTGTACAGTGGAATTTCTTCTGCTATCACATAGAAAAGCAAAGCTTTTTTTCTGAAGATTTTATAATTGCATTATAGTAACCCAAAGCACTGTAAGCTACAAGAGTTTGCTTGCATCTTTCTTATATTGAGCACTACTCATCTGCATATTTAACGGCTCCACATCACTGTAATGCATTCTGGGTACTCACAAGTAAAGACATTACCTTTTCTTCTAGAAAGAAAAGGTAGAAAGAAATAGCTTCAATGAGTTACTTTATGAAGGAAAGAACAAGGTAGACTTGCTAAAGAAAAGCCTCTCATTCAGAGATGAACTTTACCAAATTCAAAAGCAACCAAAAGAAGCATTCACTGCCTTCTTCTGAAAATGAGCTTAATAGTCCAGGAGCTGATACATCCTGCAGGTGAGAGCAATACATCTTAGACAAAAGTTTCCCCAGTAGAAAAGAAGATCATGGACAGAATGACATTTTTTTCAAGTGTATGTGCATAATCTCACATGCAGGGCTTTAAATTTCAACCAAAACCAAAGCACTATGAATTAGGCTTAATATTTTAATAGTAACTACTGGATACATGAAACAAATCACTGAAATAACAGGGTAATACTGATCTGTGTTGCTAAACTGATGCACTGCTGCATTTTAAGCTACTCGGAGGTTCGGCAATTTAGATTCTCTCCCGTACAATGGTAATGAAGTGATCAAGCCTGGAGATCACAAGTACAGGGGCCTGGGGAGCTGAACTCCAGCTCAGAAACTAGTCTGAACAGTTTCCTCAAGCGTGAACTGCCTACAGCACAGTGTCATGAGCACAGAAGGAGTCCAGGTTCTAAGAGGACAGAGATAAGGCTTTCTATTTGCTCTAGCCTCTCCTAGCAAATAACCCTTTCCTGTTTAAATGGTTATAAATTTCAATAGAGACAAGTTTAGCCAGTGAATGTTCACTGGAACTTAAAACAGGAACCCAACCAGAACACTTTCAGGTATAATTACACTTGATCTGGACTAAAAATTAGTTTGTTTCCTTTGTGTAAGTATCCCCATGGCTGTATCCAATTCCAACAGCTACAAACACCATCAAGTCCAGAAAACACAAATGGAAGGTTTGAGGGAGCTGAGAGCAAACTGAAATAAAGTTTGAACAGTTTGTTTTTGTTTGTTTTCTTTCCTTAAACCTGAACTGTCTTACATACTGGTAACAATCAAACAGGAACTGTTTAGCATATGAAAGCAAATATTATTTCTGTTGTTACGGCTATTTGGACATCTGATAGCCTCAAGCAACCCAAAGGGGCCCCAACAACAACAGCTCGACTTAAAAGTCAAAGGGCACCTTTGAAGTGAGAGATGACACAGAAACAGCCTAGACCTTGAAGTCTGGTCTGACAGAAAGAACCTGAACACTTCAGAGTAAATCCTATTCCTCCTCACAATTCTCTTGAAGGCAAAATAGGCACATTTGATCACTGATGATGCTGAATGCCAGAAAACCCAACAGCCAAATGCTCTTCCCACAAATTCCTCCTGTATGGCAACAGGAAAGGCTACTAACATTTCAAAGGGGTTCGGCAAACAGCACTGGGGAATGATTCTCGAAATTTTTAACATTTCGTGACCTAGCTAACATTTATTATCTGGTAAACATGCGTGACAGAGAACCTCTGTCAAAGAAAACATTAGCTGTGTCTAGTAAGGGGATCCTTTGATTCTTTAGCATCCAGGCTGAACAAGTTTTTAGGTAAGAGTGGGTAAAGACTACTGCTCACAAGCCTGTTCAAACTAGTGGAAAAGACAAGACTGGATTTCCAGTTCTGCACGTGGCTTGATTTTTAGAGCCCTACAACACAATTCAGGACACAGGTAAGGTACAGTTTGGAAAATAAATGCTGGGCTCTACGATGTGGCGGTGTGCCCTGTGGTCCCGGAATCGCCTCAGGCGATTGCTTGGTATGATGAGGACCCCAGGGACGCCACCCTTGAGCTTACCACTCTCTCTTCTTAAGTTAGACGGCATCCACTTGTACCCACCCCTGTCTTCCCCTAAAATTGTCAATCACTTAGTTGCTCCCACCCCTGTTCCACCCCTGAGCGGTCGGTTGCCGTCCCTAGCACACGCCCCCTTGCCAGTCAAGGATCCCTCTGGAAAGTTCCCCCCAGTTTGCCCCTTGATTGGTCCCTGTTAATCCCTTTCCCCATTGGATAATACCACCCAATCCTGTTGAACCTACCCCTGTTCTTTGTACCCCAATTGGTTGATTCCCGATTCCCCCAAAGGTTATAAATGTAGGCGGGTTGCCCCCGCCCGCGGTTCTTTGGCTCCGGACCCCTTCAGAGAGTAAAGCTCTGGAACTCCGCCCGAAGACCCCTCCTCATTCTTTGCCTTCCGAGGTCCTACTATCGCCTTCCCTACCTTACACCTGGTGCCTGCGCTGCACTCACTGGAGCAGCCTTGAAGCGAGGACACTCTCCACCGTGTCGCAGCTGTCGCTGAGCCTCCCACGCCCCAGACGGGGCTTGCCTGCACCGCGACACCCCGGGGCTGCGATACTACGAGCCAGTAGTTTCAAAGTGGAAGGCCACAGCTGTGTCTCCCAGACCTTTACCTGTATCCTGCACTGGTGATGATACTGAATGGCAACCACCTTTCTGCTGGGAAAGGACCTCACCCTGCCACTTTGGAGAAAACATGCTTGTTTGTGCAATTGCTGCTTCTCACCAATAAGGAGAGGTTCATTAATGTGGATAAAAGGCTTCCATAGGGATGTAAAAGCTGTTACACATTACGTGATTTCAAAGCTGGTCTCTAGGGACAAAGAGTTGTCATTCCCCTCTAAATCAAAGATTAATAGTAACTGTGCACCCAAGAATTGTAACAGTAAGAGTATATTTGCTACTGGCATTTTTTATTTTATTGCTGCAGACAATGACTTCAATTTGTGGTCAACAGACCTCTAAATTCCTTGACTACTTTTAGAACGTCATAAAAAGAAACTGAAGATCTAGCATAAGATCTAGCATGTCTTCACTGGAATATTTTTGGGAGTCAACAAACCAAAAAAAGTGAAGTTATAAGCCATACTTCAGATTATAAATTGGCTGGCATTTCTGACACTGACAAGGGCAATTACTTTTTTGGGTGGGTTTTTTTAGTGAAAGGACAGAAAATTCCTGGCTTTTGTGTTTCAGAGATAAAACTGAAATGTACCAAGGACAACTGCTGGTTTTCCTCCTGGATTCACTTCTGATTTATTTATAGGAGGGCTTTCTACCTTTACCTGCAAATGTCAAAACTGAGCTAGTGACTTTTATATCGTTTCTTGGTTTAATAACTACGGTAGATACAGCACACGTTCTGCCTCTGCCCCTCTCCGAAAATAAACAAAACCTAATCACATCTAAAAACTAGTTTATATCTCACTGTTCATAGCAAAGAGAAAGAGTTGGGCACAGATAACCTAATTTTCACCTGTTTCTGCTTACTGCATATACACTAACTCAATTTAGATTGATCTGCTAATGTTTGCAGACTTAGTACAGTGGCACAAGGGTACTACATCCATTCAGCTTATTTTTAAAAAAGACAAACCAAGATGAAATGTTGTTCATACTCCTTTTTAATTTTATTTTAGCTCTTTGTTTATCTCTTCACTTCAAAGCACTTCCAATATGAGGCACAGTTTCAGTGTGACAACTTTGTAAAATTAAAATAGAAAAAATGTGCCAGCATCAATCTGCTTTACATTGGAAAGCACAACAGCCTTGAGACAGAAATGACGACTTGTGAGAGTAAGCTATAATGAACCCAGAAGTGCTATCTGCTGTAGGAAAAATATATTAGACTGGAGGCTGAACACTCCTGAAACAATTTGTCTTCCTCAATAGGAGTCTCCTGTTCCCCAGTTGCAGCGTACAGCCAAGTCTGACCCCAAAAGCAAGGGAAAATTATCAATTTGAATCCCCACAATTCTGTTGGCTAGCACTTCTTATTTGACTTGGAGCTACTTAAAGTTCAAATTTAAAAAAAATACAGCTCAGAATAAAGCTGAGTCTGCAAGGGACATCCCCTGCCCATGGCCCATCACTGGCTGGGCAGGAAGGCAGGAACCCACCCTGGCAGCAGGAACCCCACAGGGCAATCCCACCAGTCCAGGGGCAGGTGACCCAGCCAGGGCAGAGGCCCAGAAGGTGGGAGCCAAGGCTGGGCAGCAGCTGCACAGAGTTGAGGCTGAGCCAGCCTGTCTGCCCTAACCCCGGGCCTCTGCAGGAACAGGGTAGGGGAAACAGCCCAGCACACAGGAGGACACCAAACCTGCCAGCTCAGCCGCAGCTCCCCAGTTCAATAAAGCCCAAAGTCATGGCAGGACAAATACATTAGTAAATGTGGTCCTAGTTAAGAGGAAGGCCACAGAGGGTCAAGGGGCTGATCCCAACAGTAGCAGTCAAGATCCGTGGCAGGTGCATTCAGGTAGCCAGGCCCTTCTCAAATTTCAGTGCTGCTGGAAAATAAGAGTTTTACTCTCTAGTGAGCTGTATTGTCAGACTCCTTTGCACAGACATCCTTTCATTACCTGTGAACTGCAATATATTGATCTAGTTCCTATTCTTTTCACAACAATGTACCTCAGGCACAAATTCAATTCTCTTAAAATACATTCTTGGCAAAGGGCATCACATGAATATATATGCTACATATACATGCATAGCATTAGTGGGTAGCATTATTTTATATTGCTTTCTCAAAGACAAGCCTTCATGCGAAAAGGAGCTTCCAGTAGGCTCTCCCAACAGGCAAAGACATTTTTCTGTCTTCTACTTGAAAATTACTTTTTTTTCCTAAAAGAGCTGGTGAAAGCTATGAACTTGCTTTCCAACTTTAATGTCTACCTTTTAACTTAATACATGTTTCTCAAAACCTTAGATTATTTTAACTACTTAAAAAGAAAAATAAACCTGTCATAAACTGCATATATCACACCAAGGAGTATTTTCTTACTTGGTTTTTGCTGTCCAGACTGAAGAAAGTTGCCAACCAGCCCTGAATGTGCATGTTTGGTTGTTACAGAACAAAATACTAGCAGCAATGGAAGAGAAAGCTAGACCTGAAGTAACCTTACTTACTAAAGAAATAATAAAGAAGTATTTATGAAGTCAACATGATACTCATATGAATAAAGAATGACATGTAAAAAATTCTAAATATTGAATGATTTTAAGAAACTTTAAATCACTATAAATCTAGAATCTGTGTGTTACTCCTCACCTTAACAGGGAATCACTACAGCAGACACTAAAAGTGTGATTACTATAAAAGTAATTTTAACAGAACTAACATCAATAATTTGATGTTTTAGACACTTGTGTAGTATTATAAATGCATGTAATTGGCAGCAGATTAATTTCCCAAAAGTCTTATAATCTTTTGACATACTGCCAACATAATTTTAAAAATATAATTTTATTTATAAGTGCATGCGTCTGGTTCTAATGAACTAACTTTACCTGGTAATATCAGTGTTTGTGTAACTGATGACATCAACACAATAAAGTTATCAACATGCCTCTCAAAACAGCCTTTTGAAAGTGACAACTACACACAAAGTAAACAATGAAAGGTAAAAAGGCAGAAGATCACAGCTGGGCATTAAGCAATCATCAGGTTCAGTGTTTTGTAAACTCGAGGATAGCTTTGTTATCATTAACATGGTAATCCCTAACCTAACAGTATTTCTTCTGTTGACAGCTTCTTGCTGTGTTCTGAAGTGCTTCAAAGAGAAAAAGCATACACCATAAATTCTGTTTTGTGTACTAACTAGACTATCAATTTGACCATAAGACAGCATCCATCTCATACCATCTTGTTATCAGTGTATGGACTTGTCTATGAACAGCAATCCAATTTCCCTTCTCTTCTGGATGATAGGATGGAGCATTTTCCCAGGCTTAACAAGCCAATCAGAGACAGACAGAGTGGTCTGAAGACTGAAGTGGAACTGACTTCTTTTACTCCACGTTAATTCTGCTATTCAGAAATTTACAGTACAATTAGTAAATAATAAAAATATTGTGTAAAAATTTCTCTAGCCCATTCTGTCTCTAATCCCCTGAACCTCCTTGGTAGGAACATGAGGACTTACAATTAAGAATTTGGCATTTTTTCCACAAGGAGCAAAACATCCCAATTCTAGGTGTTCTTACCACTATACTACAGACCACCTCAGTCACCAACATTTTCAGGGTACCTTTTATAGAATATTGTTCCCTCAGATACACAACATTACTGAATTCACTCTCTCAAAAATCCCAAAACATCCAAGGTGGCACATACTTCGCATGAAGGAAATGCAGATACATTTATACATCAGCCACACTGATGTCACAGCTGGTCTTTGCGCCACAGAATTTTCACCAACACCATTAATTTTAAAACCCCACAGCTTTGCAGAAGCACACAGCAATACATGATACCGAGGCAGCTATGGTGAATGCTACACAGATGTGAGGAAAGTGTTCCTATATTCTTTTAAACCAAATATACAGTTAAGACTATATTCCTTGGCTGAAAAGAATACCACAACAGAAATTTGTGAGCAACAAACACATTTGTCAGTAAGAACTTCAGTATTTTACAGCCTTGACTGATTTATTTATTTTGAAGATGAAACATCTGTATTTTGGCTATGTCTTTTAAAATCAAATTGAAGGGGATATCATTCTACCTGCTGATAAAGATATTTTTTTTTTTAATCTGTGACATAAAATCCATTTAATCTGGTTTTGTTCCTCAGCCTCTCCTCCTTTTATCATACTTACAATTTCTCATAGAAGTGTTTCATAAAATTCCCCTTGGAATATGCCTCTTCTGCATATTCTGAAAGAGAATTCATTTGGGCTTTTATGGAAAGTGTCAAAAGATGAGACAGTGAAGACTAACTGGCCCTTGCTCAGTAGTGCTGCTTGCAGAACTTACTTTACCCCAAAACAATGTGTTTCTGTTTGATTCTCACTTCTTTGTTTGAAAGAAGAAAAATGTATGCAGATCATAAAAGAAAGGGAGGAGTGGGGGCGGAAGTGAATGCCACATCTGAGGAACCTTCACATATTCTTTGACTGATGTGAGGCCAGGTGAAAAGAAGGGGGTTCCTTTTGTTTCTGTAAACGCATCTGACAGATGTCCTATGAACTTGATTGTAGTTGGTAATTCCAAAAGCAGAGGAAAGAAAAAGGAGGCAGCCAATTTATCTCCACAGGTGTTAAACGTGTAATCATCTTGGATGCACCCTATTAGGTCAATGAAGCAGGCATGCTACAAGAAACAGCAGCTCTTTCATTTCAGGTCCAAGTTCATGTCACACTAAGACAGCTGCTAAATAGACAACAGCACAAATACCAACACAGAGAGTAATTCTAACTATAAGATACCATGATATGTTCTCAAAGATACCATGAGATGCTTCAGTGCAGTCACATTACATGGTAGAGTTGAAATACAGAAAAGAAGGTATTACAGCATCCCTTGGGACTGACACAAAAAGGAAGCTTTTTTCTCAAATCTTAGAGGGGAGCTTGAGGATCCATACTGAAACCTATATTAAATCAAGGTTTAAATCAAGATGAATTAAAGGCAAAACTTACTGTTTCTAGTACTTTAAAGTAGGCCATTAATTAAAAAAAACCAAAACAAAACAACAGCCCAACAAAAATCTTACAGGAACAACTGTTCCTATAAGGTCTGTCTGGGGGGCAATTTTTTCCCCTTATGATACTGCTTGGAATGTGTAACACTTTGAACTGGCAAATCTGGTTCTTAGGATCTGAAATACATCATAAGAACAACTGTGCCAAGTGAGACCACAGGTATATTCATCTTTGAATACCAGGATGCCTCACAAACTGCTAATTAATGTCCCTTATAGTAAAGAGAAATAGCGACAACAATTTGCTCTTGCATCAACACTGTTATTCTGCAGTCTAATCACTTCCTTTTAACTGAAGATTTGCATACGTACTATATTGTTTATTTCTTAATTTTATTTATTCAAAGTTATTTCAGAGAAGTTATACTGCTGATGTTACAACAAAAGGTCACATTAGAGGCCAGGAGCAATCATTGCAATTATTGACAAAAATCAAAGGTGGGATGTTTGTTCAAAATCCGGAAGCTCTCTGACACACCCTTACTATTTTAGTCTGCATTCACATTGATCTTAGTTTATTATTCTCGACTCCCAACATGTCAGAACACCTGCAACAGCAAAAGCACACAGTTTGCAGAAGCACTAAAATATTCCTCCCCTCATTCCAGTTGTCAATGTCAGAAATTGTTTCATAGGCATGGAGTGAAACCAGGACCTGCTGTCATAAAAAAAAAAAATCCAACGGAATGTGCAAGTTTGAAAGAGACCTATATTATTATTGTTCCAGCTCAGAAACCTGTAAATCCAGATTAGCTGAGACACCAGCTACATAGAAGAACAAATCTCCAGATTAAAGTGTCTCCAACATGTTGGGTAATTTAGTGGCGAAGAGGCCTCACCTAACAAAATAAACAAAAAAATCCCATTTCCTTAGAGTGTGAATAACTGTCAATCCTATAAGAAAAACAAAGCCACATATCTGACTTCTGGAGAAACACAAATATTAGCCAAACAAGAGTAGAACTTAATACAACAGTGCACTGCAAGATAACATATTAAGTGTCAAAGATCTCTGCCGTTATTCCTAGTTGTCCGTTAGATTGCTACAGTTATGGAAAAAGTTACTTACTAGCAGGCATTTCAGTAGGACCCTGACTGAGAACCTATTTTATTTTAGCTAAATGTTTCCAGAGCTTGACAGTAAATGACATGCATGAGCCATGTTGACTGTCATCTTCCACTTCTGACTGTCAGACATAGAAGTAACTTGCTAATGTTTCATTCCAATTCCAGCACCATGAGCCTGTTGCGTAAGCCGCCTGCTAAAAGCTGTTCCAGATGGAATGACAGTATTTTGTAGGACCCTAAAGATGTAGCTATAGAGATGAACATGTCAACAGCATTGACAGCAGGACCTTTTTTCCCTTTTTGTCAACAATTCTTATTTCTGCCCTTTAATTTTTCCACATTCCCTATAAGACAGGCCACATAGGAAAACAAATAGTTTCAGTCTCTCAGCCATCTTGGATCACCTACAATCTCATCTACCTGACTACACAAGGCAGAGGACAAAGGAGGAAGGTATATAAAGTATTTTCAAAATTACAGCCAAGGCCCAAAATTCATTTTAAAGAGGAAACAAAACTCAATCCCCTACTAACATAAGAATGATGAAGAGCTTTGATGATTTTCATTAGAGATACTTTCTTTCATAAATAGTCAGTAGAATGCCAGTACTCCTTCCCATTGGAAACAACCTGTTAACAATGAATAACAACTTCTACTGATTACACCATTTTTACTGATAATTTATATACTATATTAACATCACAGAACATTCATTATTAGCTCTTATTACAATAAATCACAAAAAGTCTACTTATCCTGCTCAAATAAAAATATGTAAATTACACCCACTGCTCATTTTAAACAATGCAGGTAAAACAATACAATTTTTCTGACATGCAGGCTGTGCAAGGAACACAAAGAGCGCTTCTCCACACACACACACACGTACTGCTTTGCACCCGCAAAAGAGGAAATTACCACGGGGCACTTCTGTCCTTTTTCAGATGAGCAATTTAGTGTTCCGACAAACATTTAATTTACATTTTTTAGTTTTTCCTTTACAATATAAAATAATTTCTTTTTGACATAGAACGCCACAGCACACAGTACAAGAAGGGGAAAAAAAAAAGCAGTGCAGGGCTGGAAGGCAGCAGAGAGAATGGAGAAGGAACGGCTTTTGTTATTTCGACAGCCCTCAGCTTGCTGCATAGCTGGATTTATAATATGTTCTTTAAGAGCAGCAGTTTTCATGGTGTAAGAGTGCCACACAGCTCTGGTTCCTGCAGTGCTCACACCAACAACTTCAAAACTAACTCACTGCAGATGTCCCTATGATCATCTAATCAGACATCAAAAGCAATATACTGACAAGCTCCTGTGCTGATTAGAAGTGTTCTATATATGTTTCACGGCGTAAACAGACACACAGTAGTTGCTTTATAAATGGATTCACCCACATCAGAACTCCCTTTTAAAAAAATTCCAACTGTTCGGAACTCCCCAGCTGAATGACAGAAAATCCTTTTAAATCTCCCCAGATCTTCTGTTCAGTTCCACACTGCAGTATTTCAAGAGCAAGAGTTAAATTATTAATAGGAAAACTTTTACCAGAAAAAAAGTAAATGCCTTCCAGAATTTCAAACCCTTGCTATTCTGAATGACAGCCTGAGACCACACCACATCAGGGAAGCAGTCTTGCCTTTACCCTCCAACACACATGGTAATATCTAAGATGTATTTCCAAATCTACTTTGATGTCTAATTATTATACGTCAACGAGCATGGATTTAAAGCATTACAAGTGCACCAGCACCGCTAGTTCCTGAAAAAATACTGTTTCTGCCAATATCTGGTTTCCTTCTCAGAGTGCACCTCCTGTACGACTTAAAGAGGCCCATAAGAAAGATGGGGACAGACTTTAGTAGAGCCTGGTGTAGGACTAGGGGTAGTGGTTTTAAACTAAAAGAAGATAGATTTAGACTAGATATAAGGAAGAACTTTTTTATGAAGTAGGTGACGAAATGCTGGAACAGGCTGCCCAGGGAGGTGGGAGATACCCTGCCCCTGGAAACATTCAAGGTCAGTCTGGACAGGGCTCTGAGCAACCTGATCTAGTGGAAGACATTCATACTTATGGTAGGAAGGATGAAACCAGATGACCTTTAAGGATCCCTTCCAACACAAACTCTTATATGATTCTATCACATAATTATGGGAGAATTTCATATTGAAATTCTAACACATACAAAAGGATCAGAAAGTAAAACTATCTGACCTAGTCCAGTAAACATTCTAGACAAAAGTTCTATCTTCTAAAATCACAGACAATACAACCTTCATGGCACTGCAGTCTCTTAGCTCAAGTCTTAGCAGAAATCTGCTGAATCAAGTTATAAACTCTATGGAATTATTGTACTACTGTGCCAAAAAAGACCTTTTCTGCCCTGCCCTACTTTTAGATAGCATGATTAGATGAACTGATATTTCTAGGGTTTTTTTAATACTAATATACACATTTTGTAAGTACTAGTGATGGTCTCATAGCTGAATTTGTAGCATATCTTTACGTTTACATATGTATATGTATTTACATATAAATATATACATATTTATACATATGTACATATGTATAAGTTACATATGTACATATGTACATATTACATATGTATATGTATTTACATATAAATATATACATATTTATTATGTATATAATATCATACAGGAAAGGAAAAAATCATGAAGCTGCATCCTTACACATGTGGACATTATGCTAATTCACAGACCCTTAATCAGGAAGGCTAATACATCACATGCACAATTAAGAGCCAGAAGAACCAGAGGAGGTTTTGACCCTTTTTAACAAGAGCTTGAAATATAAAAATGTTCTAATTATATATCAACCTTATTCAAAATTGCAAATTACATGTCCACAATGCATAAAATACAGTCAATTTCAAGTCATATCTAGGCAAAAATTGAAACTGTATTGAGCCACTGGAGCAGTTCTTCAATTGATCCGGCATCTCATTGTATCTTTAAATATGATAAATACAATTTAACCAGCCAGTCCTATTGATTAACTCTAAGATAACCTAAGTATTTGTCCAGAAAACATGTAACTATCAAAGAAAGTCATGCAGAAAATAGCATACAATAATAATCAGCAAGTTAACAAGAGGGGGTGAAACCTGACTCCCACCAGAATTAATGCAAAATTCCCATCAATTCAAATAGGATCACAATCCTCTGTCTAAAACTCATGACAAATCAAGTCTTATGATAGCAGAGGAAGTCTGTCTCTGGGCAAAAAGAGAGACAAGCAGAAGTAACAGCTCCAGAAACAAAAAGTTCAGATGTTATTATACATTAGCAATTACTACCTGAATGAACTAGACCGAGCAGAAGCAGCAAAATGTATTCGGCTCCCTAACACCAAACAAACAGAACCACACAGTTCAGACTTTCTGCCTTGCTGCATCTCATCTTTACCATGTTGGGCAGAGGAATCCAGTCGGGAACTTCTGAGTTACTGAGGAGAATCCAAAACTGCAGCTCCTCTCAGCAAAATGAGGACAAGTGTTGAGCAAGAGTTGAGCGCCCCAAGAATGCTTGTTTCTTCCAAAAGGTTTCAACCATCTCAATCCCACTGCATGGCCTCGCTCCAGAGGAGATCCCCCAGCTGAAGACTACGTGCCATTGCTAAACCCACTTTGTGAGGCCAGGCCATTTGCAGCCAGAAAGCAGCTGGACCAGCCCTTGGCTATTGCCATAGCAAAGCTATGGGCACAGAACTTTCTACAGAAGTAGAATGACCGAATCCTAGAACGGCTTGGGTTGGAAGGGACCGTAAAGATCATGTAATCCTAATGCCCCTGATATAAAAAAGGAACACCTTTCACTAGACCAGGATGGATGCTCAGAGCTCCATCCAAACTGGCCTTGAACACAGCTTCTCTGGGTAACCTGTGCCAGTGCCTCACCACCCTTATCATAAATAATGTGCATTTCTTCTGCACAGCTAACCTAAATTTCCCCTCTTTCAGTTTGCACCCATTATTCCTTGTCCTGTCACTACAGTCCCTGATGAAGAGTCCCTCTCCAGCTTCCTTGCAGGCCCCCTTCAGATAATGGAAGGTTCCTATGAGGTCTCCACACAACCTTCTCTTCTCCATGTTTAACAACCCCAGCTTTCTCAGCCTGCCTTCACAGGGGAGATGCTCTAGGCCCCCTACAAACTTCATGGCCCTCCTCTGGACTCACTCCAACAGGTCCATGTCTTTCCTGTACTGGGGACCCCAGAGCTGGATGCAGCACTCCAGGCGGGGTCTCACAAGAATGGAGTAGAGAGGCAGAATCCCCTTCCTCGACCTGCTGGCCATGCTTTTTTTGCAGCACAGGGTACAGGTGACTTTCTGGGCTGTAAGTGCACGTTGCTGGCTCATGTTGACTTTTTCATCAGTCACTACACTCCAGTCCTTCCCTGCAGGGCTGCTCTCAGCCACTTCTCTGCCCAACCCACAGGTGTACATAAGTACATAAAATTAATTCTGTATCCCTGCAGTCTTCTCTGGATACCCAGGGAAGGAAGTTTTCATTTTTGAAAACCTGGCCAAGGTTCTGTGATCCTAACTAGACAGAAGGGCTAAACAGTACCTTTAATAAAGTAAAAAATTCATTAACAAATACTTTTTCTTCAGTAACAAATTCTGACGTGTGTTACCCCTATTTTTTCCCTGATTACTGTCTCTAAATTTTCCAGTGGCAGCTATCACAATAAGGAAAGAGAGAAAAAAGAAAACTCAAATTTTGTACCATCTGTTAAATGACTTCCAGTCTGAGGGAACAGATGCTGGACTTCACTATCAGTTTTTGATTGATCTAGAAGTATTTTGTTAATTGGGGCTAAAACTACAGCTAAGATGTGTCAGAGAAAATAGGAAAGAATAGCTCAAATTCTCCTCAAACTACCCGGTCCCTCAGAAAAGGTTTTGTTATTTTTGTAGTCATCATATAGCAATAAAAATCAAATCTTCCTTTGAATAAATGGGACAACATCTGAAAAACAGAACACGTGCTCTGCTTGATGCCATAAATACCGTGAACAGCTCAAAAGGTTCATCAGGTTCAACCAGTTCACCTGAATGGGATAGCAACGTTCTTTTCTTCTATTACTGCATGTTTGCTGTCTTATTTCATGCCTTACTCATTGTACAACTGAACTGCATTTTCCAGGAGGTAAACCAGCATTGTCTTCAGAGAATCCCACGGTAGTCACCTCTGAAAATGAAGCACTGGCGTATCAGCGCACACCGTGTAAGGCAGCACACAGGTATTGCTACACAGAGCTGACTGCCAGTTCCCTGTGCGCCAAACACCAAGGCACCAGAAGTGCCAAAACAGCTCAGCTAATTATGAAAGTCAGTTTCAATTACAAAATAATTGCTAAGATAACTGTGGCGTAAGTACAGACAATTTTCACTGCATGCACTGAAGAATGTTTCATCTACCAACAGCTCTGAGTTTTCCAACTTGTATGTGACTACAAGGAAGCACTTTAATGTGAAAAAAACTCTGGTTTGTGGCAAAGGAAATTCAGTATTAGTTTTAAATTTTCAGCAGCAATGTATAGAACAAATGAATTTTTTCTAAAGAGTGCTTTAACACTTGAGTGAAAGACTATTTTCAAAATGCAGTGTTCGGTTGGTTGTGCCATGTTTTTTCATTTGTCAGGTATTGATTTTTCTGCATGTTTTAAAACAATCTGTACCTAATTTAACCTATGTTATTTAAGCTGTGTTTCCCAGAACATTATGCCAAAGCATATTTCAGTGTGATTGACGAGAGTTTTAGAAATGGTACGATTGCAAAAATAAGAGTCGGTGTAACGTATTTTACTGTAACAGATTTTTGCTTTCACAAAAAAGAAAAACAATGCCAAACCACAAGTTTCAACTTTCTGGGCATCCCCCCCACTCCACTTTATATGATATAAAAAAAAAAAAAAAAAAAAGGTCTTTCTCCACCCCTGCTCCCTGTCCAGCTTTGACTGTCACCCCTACAGCTGATGGAGGGATGCTCTGTATTTTAGCACAGAGAATTCCTTTAGGCCTAGAGGATTGCTTTGTACTGATATAACTCAGTGAAGCATGGTGAGGTTTCAGCCTCCAAGTATTACTGCAATCCTCATGTAATGGCATAAAATGCACTTGTCATCACTAAAATTACATTAAAAAACCCAACTCAACAAAATGTATCTTTCTCTTCTTGATGGTCTATAAAGCATTCAAAACACACCCTGGAATGAAACAGATTTCATTTATTCTTCCACCTTTTTTTGCCGTTTTCATGGTTATAAAATACCAGAGGTCAGCATTACGTACTGACGTACTCACTTTATACAATTCTCAACTTTGCCAAGAGTGTAAGATCTGCACTCTTAACCAAGAATTCTTTGTACTTTCATTTATCAGACTAAGTCAGTATTTCATTAATATGTAAATGCTTGCAGCAAACATCAAGAAAAACCTCTCAGCTCAAACAGGTCTGACAAATGATGCAGAACTTTTGACAAAGTTCAGCCCTCTGTAACATCATAATGTACTTGGAGAGTCACTGAGACTTTTAAAATTGCACCACTTAGCAAATAACACAAGCTATTGTAAAATAAGTTGCACACAAGATATTTAGATGCACGTGCATTTGACCGTGCAAAGAGAAACAATGAACAATCAACTAAAATCCTGTGTTGGCCTTCAGAATTACAGTGTTAGACTGAGACCCATAAACATCATTTGCATGCAAGTCGACTGACTGTGTATTTACTTCCTTTATTCACATGAACTTAGCTGGAAGTTTGGTCTTCAATACACCTTCAGCTGAAAGGTTCCCACCTCCAGCATGTGTTGCTGAACCCCAGCTCTCTCCCCTTACTCCCTAATGTGCCAACACAGCCATTTGTGGAACCTTGCTATAAACTAGTTGTGATCCAGTCTACAACATCCCTCCAGCACCAAACAAAGACTCGGGGTTTCTGAGTGTTGTTTTGTTTTGAAACAAACCACCAATATACTGTTTTGCACAGCTGGGGACAGGGAGTGAACTGCAACATTGTATAGAGAAGCTAAAGGGGAAAAGGAATAAATGTCACAAACAAATAAAAGCAACAGCATCATTTAAGCCAGCATTCATGTGGTCTAAAGTAGAGCAGAACTAGACCCACCAGAGCTTTCTAGGCAAACACTAAAAAATAGCTCTATTCTGCTTGAGACACTTATGTGTCCCAGCTGACATTCAGAGATTCTAAAGAATTTCATTTTTTTATAATGTAGGAACACCTTCCCCCCACACAAAGCTTCAGGTCTTAAAACTGCAAAGTAGAACATGTGGCCCAAGTGTGACTAAGACAGCATCACTTTTAGAAGATTAAAGACAGCCTGCAAAAACATATTATTACGAGTTACAGCATCTTCACTAATTGCAGCTTTGCTATAAAACTTACTAATAACTATATTGAAAACAAATTTGTCCTCAAAAGGGAAGAGTCAGGTAAAACAGAAAAGTGAGATAAAGAAGAGACTGTGCAGGATAGTAGCAGGGTACCAAAGATGACAGAAATGCCATTAGAAAATAAGGGAAGTAAAAAAAGGTGTGAGACCAAAGAAGCAATGGTAAATTGCACATGATACTGAACAAATAAATAATTGCTGAAAGTTCAGTTCATATTCCAATGCTTTATGACACCATTGAGCTTTATGTAAATCTCGTATTTAAAAAAAAAAAAATAGAACCACTGTTAATTGATCGTATCATCTGAAATAACTATTTTTCCAGAGGAAATTCTCTACTTTACAGAAAATGAGTATGATGTATTTTGTTACAGATCCAAATACATATACAGCTTACAAAACTACTATGTACCAATAGGTAAGAAAAGTTTGGTCTTAAGAAAAAGGTGAGTTACATGACACCTACTGCCACAACATGCTTGAGACCATGGTCACTGGGATGAGAAGCACTTGGGAAGTCAGCAGGTGCTCCCAAAGCTGGATCACTGCTCCTCCGTACCAGAAGCGGTGTGCCTACGAGACAAAACAGAATGCAAAAGTTCAAGGATGTTAAATTAGCATGAGGGAAGGCTTCATGTGGTTAAGTAAGTGGGCAGCACTTAAATAAAAGCTTATCTCTGGTAATATCCACCTGTTAAATTACTAGATTTGAAAGGGTTGTACCATTTCAGATTTACTAAGATAAAGAAATTATAATAGTTTTAAGCCCTCATATATAGACCTCCATCCATGAGCTGCTAAATTAGGTAAAAACTGCTGACAAACAGGAGAAAAAGGCATCTCCTCAGAAAAACAAATGACTAGTTGCATGTATCTGTGTCCACATGTACCATCAAGTGAGTGAAATTAAGATTATAGCTGTCAGTTATAATACTAATTACAGTGGCTGGGGCTGATGGCAGCCATAATTATTAGATCCATAAAAGAAGTTTGAACATGCAACAGTTTCCTCATTGGATGCTAACAAAGCTGGAGTGACTACCACATTCACTTTCAGCCCAAGTTTGTCAATGTAGTTGGAATAAATACCAGCACCTGATAAGGGGCAACCAGAGAACCTAATGCTCTTAACCCTTCCTCATGGTGAGCAAGTTTTTTATATGCAAGTAATCCCTTCTATGTTAACTTCTGCAGGAAACCCCAGTAAGAAAAGCAAAAGTAAGATTTAAATTTGTGTCCTGGTATTCAGGGAATGCTTAAATATCAGAAGGTGAATATTGGCTTTTCTGCCAAGTGATTATCATCTTTGTACCAAGAGCTATGAGTGTTTTTACAAGGAGGTTGGGTAGAAAGGGATTGATCACCAAATGCATCCATTCTGTGTGATTTTCCAAATGTGTCAATAAGTCAAAATGAACCAAATCTCTCCACTCAAATATTCTTGTTCTTCACATGAATCTGAGGAGAAATTTGTTTCCCCTCTAGGCATATTTGGTAAGAAGGTGTATAAAAGCTAAATACAAGTTACTCCTTTCTTTAAGATAAATACTTACACCTTAAAATAAATTTTTCTGTCTATGACTAAAGTTTCTGGTGGCCTGTATCCAATTTTTTGTCTCTCTTCAAAACAACAGTTTGAAAACAGATGCTGAGACATTTTTGTGTGATTCAACACAATTTAGTCTCCAAATCCTTCTGACACAAACATGAACAGTACAGAGAAACTACTGAAAACCCTTTGCACTGGTACTTTTATTTGTAAAACTTGTACAACTCAATGAGCATACTGTTCCTTACATTCTTCAAAGCCATCATCCCAGCCCCTTTCCTCGTTTCTGTCCTCCTTTTTCCACAGTGAGAAATCCACAGTAACTCAAAGACGGTATAAAAAATTCCCTACAGTCAACTTAAGAGGTCAAAGACAGAAAGGGAGAGGGATGAGTGACCCCCCACAAAAAGATCATTTATATCAAGCTCATCCTTCTCCCAAAGCCAACACTCTGAAATTAGAGTAGATTTATCCTTTTTTCTTGAGCTGTCTTCTACAACCAACTCCTCATTTCTTTCTCATTCCTCTGGCTAAGAGAAAGATGAAGGCTCCCAACACTGTGACTGCTGGGAGACAAGACCCCTGCTTGTTCCAGAGCCTTCCAGCAGCTACACAGCAGGTGAAAAAAGATGTCTCCTGCACCACACCACTTCAGCACTTCTGTCTGCTCTCTCTATTGACTGTTTCAAGATGCTTCTTTTTACTACATTCCCCATCCTCAGTTCTGAAGATCTCCTTTCACTTGCTTTTTGTCAGTGTTTTCCAGAGAAACTGAAGCAAAATTTACAACTGTCTAAACTTTGAAACCAAAGTCTGCAGGAGCAGCAGGATTACAGAGAATACTGTTTTCCAGTTTGGGAAAATGGCCTTGCAGCTATTTTCCTTCTTTTTATTCCTGCAAATTTTTGCTTATTGCCATGAGGCAATGAAATTTATGGTGCTCATCTGGAATGGTTCCCTACTTGCAGAAAAACAACTGGACTTTTTGGCTATTGTATACAATGCTTTCTCTTTTCTCCCAGTATGTTGTAAATTTTAGGGTCCTACAGATCATTTTTTACTTGAAGAGAAAACCAGAGTCTATTTTCTTCATTTTAAAATGTATTTACAGACATGTAATATAATTTCTTGTACAGAAATATCACACGTCATAACATCTCCGTGAAACAAGTCGGCTGTAGTCTTTAGCTGAAATTATACAAAACAGTGCCTCTGGCCCTTATTGTTTTACACATGCACACCACAAAAACACAAAACGAACCTTTTATTAGACAAAGATAAACCGAACCAAAATGTGCTTTCTAATAGGAGAAAATACACAGCAAACAGGACAACTGGATAAAAGAACTGAGAAGAAGCTGTACTGCCCCTCCTTTGCAGGAGAGTCCATTATTCCCTTTCAGGTGACAGCAATTCTCAGCAGCTCCCTGAGCTAACAAACTCTGCTCCATCTCCCCTCACCTCCTCCGTGGCTCGGGCTGTTCCCTGCCATAAGAACACATTCCATGCTGCTCGGTGCATTCCAGCCTGCGCCTCTCCCACGGGCTCCTTTCTTTTTCCAGCCTTTCCCCGCCTCCTCTGTACTGCACGCTCGGGTCTCCTGAAAGCAAGCATGCTCCCTTGCATTCCCAAAGAGAAACCTCCCCAAATCCTCCTGCCCTGGCTTCAACCTGACTCAGGAGCTGGACCACGTCCACTATCCATACATACCTTGAATTCGTTCATCCCCATCTTCCTCAGCCATGAATAAAATATACTGAAAAAGCACCAGCGATATTGTTTATTACAGACGTGCTGTAGAAAATTACCCGCATTTTCTTAAAGATTCTATCATTCATTTTCTTCTGTCAGGGAACAGAATGTTACCTTTTTCCTTACAGCTTTCCTTTAGTCATGCTGTGTTTCCGTGTTATTCTACTCACGCTCTTACATTTGTGCTGAACATTTATAACAACCAATGTAAGCTCAAACACAAAATCCATCTTTCCCTGAATGATGAGAGAGAGAGAGAGAGAAACTCCTTCCTGCATACCAAGTTGATCATAGAAACACGTTTTTTAATAAGCACTACTATTTTGTGCCAGAGTAGCACTTTGTATTTTAAACTTAGGAACTCAGTTTTAAAAAATAGTTATCCTCATCTTGCAGCACTGCATTAGAAGTTTGCAGACAACAAAAATTGAAACACATGTCCAAAAATTTTTTTCATAATGACAGCCTTAACCTCTTCAGGGTTACACCACTTCAGGGTGTACTTCCCCTTTTTTAAAAAGTTGCAAAATACCTTTTTTTATGGTACCATAGCACATCCTAAGAACGTGTCAGCTTTATTCACAGTACACAGTCTTAGACAAAGCTGATGAGGGAAAACTCCGGCAGTTTTCCTTGCTTAAAGTCAAGTCTACATTTTCAACCAATGTGGATCAATCTTTTCCTTTTGCTAGCATCACCCTCAAAAATTAGTATCTACACAGACTCATGGTTAACAGTGTATTTTCCCTGAACTCTTATGTTTTGGAAACATTTTTTTAACTGCAAATATGGTTGAAACAAGCATATGGTAGAAACCACACTTAGATTTAAATTGGTTGCATTAGGGAAGAAAAAAAAAAAACAGAAGAGAGAGTTCTGCCATTTGTGTACAATTAAAAACTGAAAACTTTCATCAACACAATGGCAAGAGAAACATCTCCATACCAGATGTAATCCGATTGTCTTAGTTTGTTTTGCTAGTTCTTTAAATGTCACCAAAAAGCTGTACACAGACATTAACACATACCGTGAACAGGAGTGTGCTCTGCCTCACTGAAGCCCTCTGGCAGTTCCAAAATCAGCATCTGAGGTTAGGAGGGGCCTCATGAAATAGAAGTGATGTGTTCAAAAATACTGTGCAACACCAGGCAAATAATGCAAGGTCTGGAGTTCAGGACCTGAACATGGTCAGGGGAACTTTGGAGCTCCAGCTGCCCCTGCTGGGGTCCCCCTAAGCTCTACAGAGTTTCCAGGCTCTGAGTTCTGGCATCAGATTTCAGGCCTACATTTAGACAGTCGAGTACCACGCAAGATGACAATATCACAAAAAAAGATTGTTCCTATCCTTCCTTAATTTCACTTGGTTGCTCTAATGTCTCTTTGCTCAGGAAAGCACAGTCCACCTCCAGCCTGAAATTCCTTAATTCTATGAGATATAGGTTGTAGGTTGCTGAAAAATGCTGACGACAACCAGACTTTGTCACCCATGAGAATTTTTGGCAGGCTGGGCTATCTATAATGCAGTCAAATTATGTTCTAAAAATTGATTTTAGCATTGCTTTGGATGCAAACACTCTCAGATGACTTTCAGGTAAGCTGACCAAGGAACACAGGAAACACTAGCATATGTGTATTATGCTACTGCATCACTGACAACCAACATACTGTGAGGTTGGTTGGTTGGTTGGTTTGCTTTTCTAGGTAACAGGGAAGAATTATTCTAGAGCAGAACTGAACACTTGGACAGAATACCATAAGTGGGTAGAAAGAGATTTACAATACATCACCTACGCAGTTAAAATCCTAATTTAAAATTCTGCTCCTGAATATAAAAATGCTGACTATGATGGGAAAAGAGCTGTCCATCAAGTGTGTATCAACCTGTCAGCTGCTGAAGGCCGTACCAATGACAATTACTCTGCTGCCTGCCTCCAAATCACACCTACCTGGACAGACAGACAAATTATTTCCTTACCTGAAGATGCATCCAAATATTTTTTCTGAGCTCCTTCCAAGCAAATCACAACATTTCAAGTCAGTTGAAACCAAACAGCTAAATACTATATGCATACACACACAAATGTAAAATTGCACTTCAGCACGGACAATTCTTGGCTAGAAGAGCTCTGAACAGACACCAAATGAGCAGCTACCAGATATATACTGAGGAGCCAAAATTGCTTCTAAACTGGTCTTGTCATGAAACAGGTCAGGCCCTGTAAACAAAGTTACAAGCAAGATTTTAATTTATATTTAAATACATAAAAGATTAATACATGTGCCTGTCTTCTTTTTAGCAGACAATTTTCATGTTAACAGGCATACAGACAGTTCTTCCAGTCAGCACTTTCTGAGAGCACTAAGCAATCAGTGTGTGTAAATTTGGTCACCCTCAGATATATTGCTTACCAGCACCTGAGGCATCATGTAATGGTTCTGCCATGTACTTGAAATGTAGTGGACACGAGTTTGCATGTTCTACCTTGTGATAGTACTGTACAGCTTCTTTTACTTTTTTAAATATGCAGTGCTATGATGATGTGACTTCTATGTTTAAAGCTAACTCAAATTGCTTATAATAGCACTTACCAATACAATTTCAAATCCACAGCTATCTGTCCTTCCCAAAGCGCACAGTGCACTTCTCAAGTTCCCATGGACAGAAGATTAATGAACTCATATGGCGTAACAGTTAAGACAATCGACTTAAATCTACAAACAGGTGAAAACCCAGTTCCAGCAAGTGCTGTCTTTTACATATCAACCCAGCACAGAACAAAGTACTTCCCTACCACTCCAAATGAGGTGTAATTTTTCTTACAAAGAAAAAAAAAGCAATGGCCTACAAGTAAAACTCAGTAATGGCTTTAAACAGATATTGTTTCGGGGTGATATTTTTGAGTGCCAGTTATTTCAAAAGAATTATTTTCTCTGTTTGCATGTGCTATAATGGTTTAAGTCAGGTTTCAATTATGAAGCACAAGAACTGTTCTCTCAGTTTTTATGACCAAAATGAAATTTCTTTGGTGTTAACAGGGCCTAATGAAAAACCTATGGAATGTTCACATTTACAGCTTTTGCAGTTCCAGAGATGGACGTGTAAGAATCACCTACACACATTATTTCAATCATAAAAATCCTGTTTTCAGGATCAAAATCCACATCCTATGATAAGAAGTTAATCATTTCTCAAGGCACTAGGACATATATCCATCTACAGAGAATGTACAAATAATGCTGGTACTTTCTTCCTATTTAAACATTTTTCTCAAAAGACTTTCCAGCTGAAGGACAGTACTTGAGTTTGGATCTTAACCAGGTATTCTTTTCTTGCACTTAAGGTTGTAACACATGCCAGATACAGAGTAATTTCAGGATCTTCTCACCTCTATCAACACAGTGCTCCTATTTTCAGCTCCTCATCAGACAGACAGGGAGCACACAGACTTAACTGGAGGCCAGGGAACACTTTGATCCAAAGGATCCTGGCTACAGGTACCACATGGAAGAGACTGGGTAGGGAGGAAGGAGCTACAGCAGAATCCTGGAGCAAGGATCAATCAGCTCACAACAGGCAGCTGTGATTTTTTTTTCCCCTCCAACTCAAACTCAAGCAAAATGTGCAACTCCTTCCCTTGCTGGGCAGACTGGTCAGCAGTTTCGTGAAAACACGTTGGCTATACAAAAAAGAATCAGTGCTTTCCAATATGGGCCAGGCTTTCTCTTATTCTTGTACACATGAAGCATCTTCATGAATCACACTATCTTCCATCTACTGACTGAGGTACATCCTCCAATTTACATCTTTAGACACAAGATTAAAAATTACAGCCACTTCAAACACCTTATGTTTTTCAATTATTATTTTCTGGGGAAAAAAAAATTTCTGCTACATTAGAATTTCCCTACACACATATACACAGGGGGGTTTTGCTTTGGTTTTGATCATTTGTTTGGGGGGGTTGGAGTTTGGGGGTTTTGTTTGGGTTTTTGCTTTGGTTGGTTATTTTTTTAAGTTTAATATCCTTCAAATGGCATTCAGATGTCAAAAGAAACTGAACTCCAGATGTATTTAAAACACAAGTTGTCCTAGTCATCGAACTTGCTGAACACAGCAAGAAGTATTCATCTTATTAAACACATTGGGTATTTAAGCAGCATATTACCTGTAGTTACTGAATTTAAATAAATCATTTTAGGGTAATATATCCTATAAGATTTTAAAACTAATAGATCTTAGACTCTCGCACCTTATTTTTATTCACAGATTGAAAGGTGAAAATAAGTATTTCTTCTATTTCAATTCCCAGCCCATTTCTCAACTTCAAATGAAATACTTAATGAACTGTACTAGTTGAATAAACTGACACAAAGAAAATATTCTGTGCACCTGCAAAAGAGGCCATGCTGCCAAAAGCTGGTTTAGCACTTCAGCTAACATCAGTTACAGGTGCTTATGCAGTCACTTTTCCACGGTTCAATGATTTAATTTTCTTTAAAACTTTGGCAGCTAAACTGTACAGCTTGAATATCACTTTGGCAGCATTTTATTGCAAATAGTAGAGCTGCAAAATAATTTTTTGAGTATTTTAATGGTATTTTAAAGGATGATCACAAATTACAGCATTAGTATACATTTCTATAATAATTAAATATGACCTGTGTTTTACATATCTAATTTAAATTAAGAACCTTTTCTGTTCTGATGTTTCCATAAAAAGAGATGTCTTACTCTTGTAGATGTTATCATTTTCTATCCTGGTCATGGTAAACCAGTTTTAGTCTTAAATTCAAACTTGTTCCTGACAATTTTAGAAGATAAAATAGTGAAACCTCCTGAACCTGAAACTTTCTGCAAGGTTCTAAGGAACAAGAACATAAGAGCAGCTATACTGGGTCCACCTCACTCAGTATCCTGAATCTAACAGTGGTAGCAAAGACTCAGGGAGAAAGCCTAAGAGTGTTGTATCCTACCAGTTTGCAAAAAATAACCTTTGAAATATTTCCAAATCTGTGTGGAATCTAGACAACCATATTTCAAGACACTGACGAGCCAGCTCCTGTGAATTGGTCCAATCCTATTATAATTAATCAATTTTCAGTGTGTTAAATCAAATTTTATGATTTAGTTGAATGCTTCATGAGAAAATCAGCTTAGGGTTGTTTTGCTTCGTAACTTGTTGAACAATAGCTGTGTTTGATACTCAAGTTTTTACACGGTGAGGAAATTGAGTAATAACTTCTTATTGATCTGGCTTAATAGTTAAAATGCTAAGATTATTATTGCTACAGGAAACTTAAAAAAGGACTCAATCACAGTGTTCCTTGTCCCTTTTTGCGGGAGGGTTAAGAAGAGATGATCAAGATACTCTGCAGGATTTACCCATCCAGCGAACATACTGTTTCCCTCTTTTACTCAGTGTCTACAGTAAACAGACCTCCCGCTAATGAAGTAATGATTTACGAAGACAGCAAAACATAAATCCACAGCCAGCGAGTCTACAGGAAAATTGTGCAATGTATTGGGACGGAGGTGCAGCTTTTGCCAACTATGTTCAGGTGCAGTAAGTGAATACACAACTGTATATTCTGATTGGCTGATAGTCTAGATATCTGTTGTGAGAAAATCACAATCTGAAGTGGCACTTGAAAGAAAGAAGAGGGACAAACATGAACTATCAACTAAAGCTCTTGAAAGGGTAAATCAAATAGCAGTGAGAAAGAACTTCATGCCAATGGGTAAAGTGAATGGTTCAATGATTATTTGTAACTTCTTTAATGATGACTTCCATAAAGATGTGTTCACCTGTGTATGGTAACATGTTCATATGGAAGACAACAGTAAACAATCATTAGTGAATACACCATGCAAAAAAAAGCATAAAAACTGTATTAGCTTGGTTTCTTAAGGAAAAAAGGTGATCTACTAACTTGAGACCTTTAGCTGAAGTCCCAATTGTTTTAACTTGAATTATTTCAAACTATCAATCAGCCAGGCTTAGAAGGCTCATTTTCTACCCGAAATACATATTTTGCCATATTGCCTCAGAGCTAATACACCATGAGTACTGTAGGGAATTATAAACAGACACACTCTCCTCTGTCTTACCCAACACTAGAGGGTACGGACAGAGACTGCACTACAGTTTTGCAGTATGATATCATACTACAACCTTTCAAAACCTTCAGCTACAAAATTTAGCTAAGTGGGTTGGTCTTTTTCTTTTTAAAAGATACTACCTCTGAAACCAGCTATGAATCATAATATAAAAATACTAACAAAACCAGCAACATCCCAAAATCTGTAAAACAGACAAAATCTAAGTAAAAGCATTGACATCAAACAATGTGTGTCAAACAGCACCGTTGACTTTTAAAATGGAATTTATTATTCCATCATTTTAAGTCCCATTCACGACCCTCCCCAAAACCTTCCCTGAGGCAGTAAAAGGCTGAAAATCAACATCTCAGCTAGAGAGCTACTGCAGAAAAGTGTCTAACTTGCGATGGAAAAATATTTTTCTCTCTACTTAACATATTTTCATGAAGATAACCCTCTTACTCCAAAGTAAGGCATATTAAACCAAGTGCAAAGGGAATAGAGACAGGCAGAATAATTGATGAGAAACAATCTTCGGGGAAATCAGAGACAGAAGGGCTATTAAAAAAAGAAGAGATTCTTTGGTAACCAACTATGCACATAAATTTATTACTTACCCTAGCACTAAATTCCTGGATGCAGTGAAAGGAAGGAAAGATTGGCTTGTTTTGTAAACAGGCAGCTCAAAGACAGAGAAACACATGGAAATTTTATATACATCTTTACAGAAAACATTACTGTATTCTTTTGCTGCAATACAAAGATAAAGCAAAACTCATTTCCATAAATCAAGGACAACTAAATAAGACCAAGCTTAAGTCATGAGGTCAAAATATACCAGACTTTCCCTCTGACTCAAATGAAAAGTTATCTCCAAACCTTTAGCTTGCCTGAGAACAGAAACCATTTGTTTTAGAAATGCAAGTAGACTTGAATTGATCATCACAATTCTTTTCAAGCAGATTACACTGGATGCTGCAGAGAAGAAAAATCTATCAAATACAGTGTCATCCTCACAACACCTATGGCAAACAGCAGAGAACAGCACTTGATATCATTACTATGAGAGGAGCCCTCCAGTACAGTGGAAGAGAATGCAGCCATATTTCCTTAAGGAAATCAGCAGTATTCCCTCAAACCACAGAAAACAGCATGTTCTTCTATAATGCATTTCTTTTGAAATGTACCAATTTCAAAGTGTTAGTTTTTCCAGAATCTTACAGGAGAGAATTGTTACTTGAATGCAGTACACTCCACGTACTGACAAACATCAGAATGCTCAGCCAGTAAACTGACGTTGCAAGATTAAGAAGAAAAGGATGGCTTTTATGCAAGAAAAAGTGTCTTTCCTACTTACTCTTGTATGCTATATACAAGGCATTAGTAACATTTGGTTTATCAGACTAATAGTTTCACATCATAGGTTTCCAGAAGTTTTAAGAATACATAATAATGTGGTTTCCTCTGTATTTAAAAACACAGTCTGCATATCTGTACTATCTCAACACTAACTTGAAAGAGGACTAATCAAATATATGTTGTTTAAAATGCCCCCAAGCCTACTTACGATGCTTCCACTTCAAAGAGGATGAGAAAGAAAAGAAATTCTTTCCGAGCTCTGAAGTTACACAGAAATTGTCCACATCCGTACCCTGGAGGTAACAATTTAATCCCTGTCAGGCCTATCAAGGCAGAAACTTCCAAAAACTCCTGGAAGAAACCTTCCCTTCAATTCCCTTAGACTTCTAACTATGGCACTGCCAATGAAAGCACCTCTGCTGACTGACCCAAACACATATGGCCAATCAAAGTAAGTGTTTTAAACAATCCCATGAAACACAATTTAAACTAGACAAACCCCAAAACCACAGGAATACATTAAGCTAATTGAGTATATTTTCTGTCTGAAGCACCTTCAAGGCAATTCTGTAAGAGTGCAAAGTAACCTTTCCCAAATGTCAAAAAGACAAGGCCAGAACACCATCAAAATGGAAAATCAAAACCTTCTAGGCTACTACATATTATCCTGTACTAACTAGATCTTCTGAGGGTTGAAGCATTGCCAGCAATCTCTGTTTTCAGGGAAAAAATGTTCACTGAGAAGACACTACATAAAATGTCCAGAACCAAAAGAACTGACTGCTCAAAAGCACAAGTGCCTGCATGTAGCTCGAACTCCAACTACCAGTACCACTTGTAAGCTTATTTTAGGAGAGAGACCATAATCAGTCGTTCCAACCATTATTTGCACCTAAGTCTTCCACTTGCCTAGATCACGGATCAGATGTGCAGACATGTACATATAAAAGGAGGAAATCTCGAGATTTGCTATAAAACAAAGTCATGCAAAATTTGAAATACCGTGGTAAGACCTTTCAATGGGAAAACCAAGACACTTGCTCTACTGAATAGTGAAAGCTTCTAAAGGGAGGAGTTAAATCCCTGTAGTTTACAGGAGAATTTTTTAACTTGCTATCAGTAACTGTTACAAGGAATTATTTCTTTATCTAGTCTAAACTTTAAATGAAGTTACTAATTTATGCTAGTAAAGGCATCAATCCATTAAGGGCCTAATTTCATTGTAATAGCCAACAAAGTAATCTAATTGTCTGTGCTTCCAGACTATACTTGGAAAACAGCTTCAGGATTCTTCAAACCAATTCCCAGCTAAACGGAAAAAAAGTAAATAAAACAACAGACAAAAAAAAAAAAATCATGAAGATGCCTACTTTATACCTTACTTTTTTCCCTACCCGAGTATTCAAAAGCAACAAGTATCTCTGAATACTGCTTGTCTTCCTCCAGGCAAAATCCTGACTACTTAACATCGAGGAGATGAGCAAGAGAAAGGCAACAACTAAGTCTGTGTGTCCTCAACCATCATTTACCAAATGAAGCAAACAAAACACTGAGCCAGTCGTGAAGGCATTTCCAGCTCAGAGTGACTTGTCCATAAAACGGATCCTCCATAAATAAATTAGTGCTCTCTCCTTCCTGCCCGTATGGACTGAAAAGGAAAAAACAAATTGACATAATGAATATAACTCCCCCTTTCCTGTTCCACAACCTACCATGGGGTAGGTAAAACCCCATGGTTTTATGGGAAACCATGTGGGGAAAACCACTAGAAAACAACAGTAAACTATTAGGTGCAAAAGGAAAACAGGAATGCTACTGGCACACTTACAGGTGCACAGAAAATTACAAGATGGTTTATGAGGCTCATAAACTCTTTTCCTGGTAATGCGTTACCTTACACTCACCATGGGCTGAAATCATGCAGCTAACAAAATATTCAACATACTGTGATTTCACTGTTCATTGCAGGGTTTTATCTATGCACAGTTTTATAACTAGGAAACGTGCTACCAAAAAAAAGGCAATGAAGAATTTACAGTGGTATTTGAGGTTAGAGATGTTGAAATCCAATAAATTTTTCAAATATACATCAGCTATTTCAGCATTAAGTGGCCTGTATCATTCTTTGAAAACTGTTGTCATGGCCACATCATTATTGTACTCTGGGAAATTCTGCTCACAAGAAACAGTTATACAAGACAAGCTCTGCTGCCATCTTAGCAACTGTGTCTCAATGCTCTCGTATCCACAAAAATAACAAAATCAGTAGATCAATTTCTCCCGTTTCAAACAGCTGCCTGAACACATTAAACAGCTGTGTGCTTCTCTAAATTTTGTAATATATCTTAGCAGGTGTCTTATTACCATTTGTATTGTAGCATGAAATGTTTTCTTTACCCGAGCACAGATTCTGTCAAAGTTGAATTTTCGCTTTTTCACTATTAAAAGACACTGTAAGCAACAGCACCTGATAATGCAGTGATGTGGAGCAAGGAGGGAGGCACTTCAATCTGTTTGCACCTCACCTCATGTTATGGACACAGAAGATACTCTTGTCCACAAACTCTTGAAGTCTTCCACAGTCTTTCTTAAATTAAATATAAGAACCGACACTTGCGCCTGTTTGGGAACAGAGTTAGCTTTAAAAGTAGACCAGTGTTTATTTCAGGGTAAAGAAAACAAATAGCTGAATAATTTCCTGAACTGTTTTAAAGAGATATATACTAAGAAAGTAATTTGATATCAAGCAAATTAAACTTACTTTTTTGTTCTAAAATTTTGCCAATATGTGAAAGCAATGTAAAATATAAGGTTATTTAGGCTTTTTAGTCAAATACAAGCTTGTTTTTATTCTGGCTCACTTTGAGAGTTACAGGTGACAAAGGGAAAAATAAAGGGTAACCAACTACGTCATTGAAAATCTATTATTTCAGACAGTCAAGCTGATCAGTATTCTAGAATACCAACCAGAAAAACACCCTCAAAGAAGTAACCATACAATAAAAATACCAAAAAAAATTTAAAAATTGTTGCTATCTCTATCTGAACATGAAGGGCTTTAAGATTGGGTATAATATACAATTCACTTAACTAGATCAAATATACAATTGATAAAAGACAGAAATGTTTTAGGGCAGTATCTCATGTGTCTTTTCTAAGCCAGTGCCAATTCTCTCACGTCTGACAAGAGCAGTGTTTAGTTTCACGCGCTTACTAAGCACCAAGCACTAAGTATTCCACAAGCAGATCATTAGCCAGACATTGTTTCTACATAAAACCATGGATCTGATTTCAGAAAAGATAAAACCTCCAACAGAAATTATCAGGAAAAATTGTTCCACAATATGACAATTCATATAACAATGAATTTCCTGCATTTCCTTCCTAAAAGCATTCTTGAAAAATACTTGGAAAGGTAAAGTTCACGTGACAGTTCTTGAAGCACAGCTCTACCATGGAAAGCGACACTTTTTTCCTATGTATATATTCAATCACATCCTTGCTCCCAAAATAAGAACAGCTTTATAAATTATTTATTTCTGCTAGCAAGTGAGAGTCAATTCAATAATTAGACAGGAAGCCAGACTACTGTGGTTCATATATCAATGATATTGATGCAACCAAATTGTCCTTCTATTTCTTCATTTACTTTTCAATTTGCCTCTAATGGAAATAGCCACATAATTTGAGGACCAGGGACTTGTACACGAAAGACAAGGGCAAAAATTAAGTCCAAAGAATTGTAAACCATGATGTAAAATCCAGAAGAGGAAACAATTACATTTCAGAGCACAAACTGAGTTACAGGACTAACAAGTAGAAAAACTTTCACTTACCTTGTAAAAGAAACCAATTTGAAGCACAACTTGTGAGACAAACCCACTACATTTACAATCTCTTCTTTTAAGAAGCAAGCACCATTTTAACTTCAAATATGTTAGTACTGCACTGAAAACAAAATAGAACCCTGACTGCTCTTCCCACGTTATATTTCACCTCCTTTACGCTCTAGAGTAGAATTTCATAAATACTAGGAAAGAAACTATGTGGTAGCTTACTGATGAGCTTGAGCACTTCACTGCTTTACATAAAATTGTGTGAGGCTGAAGTACTCCTCTCTCCAACCCTCAACTTACATAACAACAGAATGCTAGACAAAAAACTTTTTTTTTACGTAGTGCTCAGAGGTATTTGGAGAACAATCGCTACTTTCTGAAACATGCTAAAATGTGGCAACAGTGCAATTTAAAAATATGCAATAAATGAAGTGGCAAAACTTTTAACCACTGAACCTTGAGCTACAAGCCCTTCCATATCTCATGCTTACCAAAAAACCACAGACAAATACATACAAGTTATGTCAATAATAATTCTTGTCTCAAGATTTTTAGTTATGAGACATTCCTGTCTGTTTTTAAATATGGAAAAAATCTTTCTATTCTAGAATATAGGAAAAAACAAATATGATCCACCAACACAAATTTTACTCTAAAAATTCTTATGTAGTATTTTCTACAGCAGACACAAAAACGAGCACAGACTTCTGTTAGAAGTTAAGTTACACAGCTTCATCCGGCTAATTTTATTTTAGCTCACTGCTTTTGTTAATTAAGCCTTTTCCTTTAAAAATATAATTAAAATAAGACAAGTGAACATTCCATTTCTGAAGTTGTAATCAGACTACTCCATGAGAGTAGCACAACTAGAGATAGTACTTCTATCCTTCCCCCTGCTGCTTACTCTCAGATTTTATTTGGAGACGGCCAGCAGCACTTGGGAACATGGGGTGAGCTGGGCGCTGGGCTCGGGCGGGATGCAGAGCAGGCTCTCCTGAGCATTATTCATTTGCTTTACAGGCAGACAGAGCATTCACCTTCAATCTGGTTCTGAAAGCTTCTGTATCTAGTACTTAGGTGACAGCTCAGCCTACTCTCAATCCAAGAAAGTATTTCAAACTGCTTTGTGTGCAACACACAAGACTCCAGCTCTTTATAATTGGAAACCAGTCTGAACTCCTGGCCATCCAGGCACACTTAAACAACACAGGACACCAGAGTTGCAGCAGTTCATGTAGCAGCCTCTGATGTAAGAGGGAATTAAGCAGCAGCCTTTCCTAATCACAGTCTGTTCACTTGAAAGTCAGAAAGGCAAATGGAAGCAGTTGTGCAACTTCTTCAAAGGCAAAGAGCTGAACTGTTTGCAACCAGCATATCCCCCTTGCCACCTCCCACACCCAAAACAGGGCACTAGCTCAGATAACTGGTAAAAGTATTTGCACCCAGCAGTTTTACACGCACTGAACATAGGTTCCTCAAAAAAAAAAGCTGGGTTTTTTTTCAATGACTATGTTATTTGAAAATACTTAGCAAAGGTTTCCTCTTGTGTGCTCCCAGAATACTATGATGGATTGTCAGCAGCTCCTGGCCCTGCATAGGACATCCCCAAGAGTTACACCGAAGAAGGTTGTCCAAATGCTTCTTCAACTCAGTCAGGCATGGTGCTGGGGAACCTTTTGCAGTTCCCAGCCACCCTCTGGGTGAAGAACCTTTTTTTAATATCCAAACTAAACCTCCCCTGACTCAGCTTCATGTCATTCCCCTGGGTCCTGTCACTGGTCACCAGAGAGATCGGTGTCCGGCCCTCCATGTCCCCTCAAAGAAATCTTTAGACCACAATGAGGTCTCCCTCAGTCTCCCCTTTTCCAGGCTGAACAGACCAAGTGACCTCAGACACTCCCCATATGGCATCCCCTCAAGGCCCCTCACTGAACTGCAAGGCAAACAATGGGATGCTAAAAAAAAAAGCCTTTAAATATATAAAATCAGATTACAGACATACACAGAAAAAGAAAAAGGAAAGAAAAAACCATGCAAGATATACATACCCAGTTTTAGGGCAGAAGGAGTCACTTCAATCTCACCAATGGGCTGAAAGGCAGCCAGCTGAGTTGCTACTTCCGTCTCAAAGGAGTCTGGGCTATTTCTGTCTGTCAAATTGCCATTGGTGCCATCAGTCTTACGGGGAGTTTCTTGTTCATCATAAACAGCAATCAGCTATCAAAACAAAAGATAATGCAGTTTGTATTTTTGTATTTTAAAGTATTTCCAAACTTCTTTTTCTTTTTTTTAAATAAAACTTACACTTCCTTTAAAGTACAAAAGTAATGATCTTATTTCAGAACAGCTAACAACAAAATACAGATTCCAGAAAGCACGTACATTTCTGTTTAGATACACTGACTTCAATATGACTTAAGTATATGCTTCAGCACTGCCCTATGCTGACACACATTTCTCAGAGTTAGCATGCTACCATTAGTGAGCATTTTACATTATTTCAAAACACTTAGAGATGAACATGCTTAAAACCGCAGAACAGCATTTAATTCTTGGGGGTAGAGGGTGTTATTAATCTAAAAAATTTTAGTGCTACTGACTGACATGCTGCACAGAGGTAACACAACCACAGAAGCTGCACTGAGTGAGCAGACGCACGTTTTATTTGTAGGAACATAATAACTACATTCCAAGGACAAGATACACCCAGCACAATGACAGAGCACGAGGCCTTCCTAGCTGTCCAACCTGTGTCTCTGTAAGGATGAAAGTTTCTTGGTCCTGCACAGCACACATACCCAGGCACTTCTCTACCCACCACGCATCTATCCCTTCCTTCCATCCTGCCCTGCGTGTACCAGGCACACTGTTTCTGAAAACTCTCTCAGTCACTGGCTCTTCCACCACTTCAGGCACTCAGGAAGGCCAAGAGTAAGCAACGACAGGCTCCAAAGTCTGCTGTCCAAGGTCACACCAATGTGGACGTGAAAATGATAAAAAAAACCCAGAATAATTATTTTTTGCCTCTGCTAACCTGGCCTTTCACAAGGATCATCTTTTCGCCCTAATATAAAGGGATCAGACTAATATAAAGGGATTAGACAGTGGTTATGCAGCCTCATCAAGAAGTGACTCACACACATGTAACTGGGTGTAAATTGTATTAAAGTTCCAGGAAAACAGTTAAGTATGTCACAGCTCTGGGAAAACAAACCAAAATATGATTAGAACGAAATACAAGACATGATGTTCTCAACCAACAGGATGCTTGGCACCCCAGAGTCCTCTCCAAAAGCAGAGGAGGTAAGAGCAGCAGTTCAAATGTTTTCCCTACCCCATCACCTGACATGACATAGTTCTTGTGCCATTTAAATGGCAAAGACTTGGCCTAAGATGCTAATTTATTTTACTTTTTCATAACTCCTTCAGATTATCCTAATGTTTTTCCCAGCTAATCGTGAAAAATACCACAACAAGCACAACTGGTTAGGCAATGTCAAGATATACACAGAAACAAGCTTAAAGGATTGATTTACTACTTTTTATCTCTCTCTATGTTATTTTAAGGCATGCATACGTGCTCTCTCTTATAAAAATATTAGTACATCAAATCTCCTCTGACACTTCCAAGAAGCGTCAACAATTATATCCTATGAAAAACAGTATACCAAAATAAACGTTTAAACAAACTCATTTGCCCACAGGAAGAAACGAATGTATGAAGAAAAATGAAAGAAAAATCCTGAAGTGCTTCTAAAAGGAAGAAACTGACATTTTCAGGTCTTCCACTCATTCATAATTTGGTTGCTAGAAATGTGTCAGCTCATATTTACCAAAGCACATTTCAGGGACAGACAAAACCCATTAAATAATTAGGTAGAAAACTTGCTCTCTTTTTCCACTCCAGGAGCCTATTTCCTTTCCATGGCCATATAACTAAGTTTTCACAACACACAATTTGGTTTTTACTTGTCCAAAATATATAGAATAGATTAACTCCAGTAACAAGGACAACTCTCTTTGTACCTTATTCCTGCATAACATTCCAAGTGTTCACACTGCATTTATTATTACATAGAGCCAAAAAGGCTGACTGATATCCAGACACGAACAGATCACAGCAATTTTCTCCAGTACCAAGAAGAAGAAACAAAACCAAAGCCCTGTTCTATTGTATCCTTTCATTTATTTCTAAAATGACTATTCGTATTCCTGCTATTATGGAAGTTCATCCTGATCAGTAAGTTCCACAGCCATTGTACACCAAAAGATTTGCTTTCTCAGTCTCTCTTTTGCTCTGGAAATTTAATTTCAAAGAAGAAGGCTGTAACTAATGAAGAGGAAATTGGAGATTGTGTAGGACTGGGGCACTGAAAGCATTTTAGGTAATAGCAGGATACAAAGTTCATTTGAGCACCCACCATGTAGAATGGAATAAATGGAACTCAGTTGTGATTTGATGGGAACAACTGAATTCCTCAACTAGACCAAGCTAAGTTTCCCCTTGGTTTCACACCGTAGCATACTAAATAATGTATTACTTTGGAATATTCTATGCTTACTGCCCCAGGAATTAGTTAAAAAAAAATTAGACAAAGTGATGGAAAACACCAGCAAGAACTGTTAAATGGATGGGTACTCAGTCTCAGAAACCTCCAAAATATGTAATAACATAAACCAGAAGAGCAAGCCAGGATAAACTGATGCTGTAATTACTATACTTCTGTGTGCTCTCTGCAAGTGTTTTCCACTGGTCACGGGCAGAGACGAGGGCAGCAGCCAGAGCCTCTCTCACAGGCTCATGTATATTATGACACTATCACATACGGTGGCTTCTAAGCATCCCACCTTTCCTCAGTCCCCTGAAGTTCAAATGAATCTTGTGCAGAAATGAAATTATTTTATTAGGCAAGTCAGGTCACAGACTCCTGACACTGCTCACAGATACTGCGCCTTACCTACCTGCCAGCCCCCAGAGGCCAACTGCACCAGGGCCACACCACAGCCCTTTCCCTGCATTCCTGGCAAGGCTGCTCCTGCTCCTCCCCACGGTCACCTGTCACTTCCCCCGGGGCTGGTGACCACATCCCCATGGCTCCTTTTGAAGGGCCCTCAGTGCAGGGACACGGGTGGGCAGGCGCTGCCCCTGAGGGCTCAGGGAGTCCTGCATTCAAAGGCCCTGCCCTGCATGAGGCCAAGGGCATTGGTAGTGCCCATCCCACCTGCGGAGGGCCCAGGTTAAAACAAAGTTTCGATTGCAACAACAATATCCCCATGACACCGAGGGTCCCTAAAGCACCTGCCCTAGCACTGGGTCACACTGCCCAAGAGCTGAGGTCACAAGTCAAACACGTGCCTTGACACCTGCTCAGAAATGAGCTGGGTTCAGGCAGGTTGAGGGGCAGAAATCGCAGTGCCCGAGTTCGGATAACGCCCCCAGATCTTCTCCCTGTATGGACGGATTACAAGTGAGTCTATGCTTCTGTCAGCTCTGCGCCTGAAGTACCTGCCACTCACATTCAGCAACCAAGAAGGTTCAGCAGATGCAGACACGCTGGTTCCGCTCCGCCCAGCTCCTGCAGCAGAGGCACAAGGAGAGAAGACAACACTACTTCCCCTTTCCCAATTGTGCCCACACCAGCACTGCATTTCCACGCTCCAAGCCGGAGCAGACAGGGCACAGCTGCCAGCCAGCACCTGTGATACAGCCTGGCAAACAGCTGGAAGAAGACTCCACCTGAGCTAGACCACATAGGCCCAACATCTGCCTGAAAACGGGAAGCCTCTTACTGCTGACATTCTGTGAGTGACTTCGAGAGAAATCCGCAGCTCCCTAGTCTACACCCAGGCACTATTTTGACAGATTAAAAAAACCAAGAAAAATCTATTTCTTTACAGTATGGAACACACCAGTAATTAAGTAACATGATCTAGAGTTAAACTCCTATTTTTTACAGAGTGTGGAACAGAGATGCAATAGTACTGCCTGCGCAGGTAGCAAAGATGTGATGCCTTTCCTCCCCAGTGAAATAAACAGCCCTTTGTTTTCTAAAATGCTTATTTGGGAGAGAACTCCTCAGAGTCACAGTTGCAGCAGCATCTTATCAGTAGCGATTCTAACACTGCTAACTAATACACTGCTAATCAATCAAAGTATTATAAATATCTGCTTCATCCTTTCAAAGGAAATTAATACAATTAAGGTTATATAAATTAACTACTCAAAAATAATTCTCATAATTGACTTCTCATTTCCAGTATGAAAAATTCTTTAATTGGAACAGACTGCCAAACTCTTCTGATTGAAAAGAATTTCAGGACACATTAAGAAATCCCCACAAACATATCAATAAAACACCACCACTGTTTACAACACTAGTTTATTCTTTACCATTTCAATATTTACAAATATTGAGAATTCAGTAGGTCAGCTGACTTGGGTTTTTTTTAACACATCAAAATATTACTGTAGACATTTGTAAACTGCGTAAGCTGTACAATTTTGTACACTTGCTGTAGTCAGGCATCTCCTTTTTTAAAGGTTATTTAAAGAACATGAATTTTATTGTGAAAGATACATATGTATTTCTACATAGGTGAAATGGTTCTACAACCATTATTATAGCAATGTCTATTAACATCCTACCAGTTACCTAGAAAATCAAAATATTACCAAAATTTAGTACTTATCCATCATTTTTGATTACTAAACTCTATCTACTAATACCGACATAGTCACAACACAAGGCAGCAATAATGAACATTTCCATTTTAATAGCATTTTTGGTGCTATCTTATTACAAGGCACTGTAACACAGCCAAATTTTAACTTTGTATGCTGCCCTATGGCACAGTTCTTCCAATACTTTTACTGATATTTCAATTGCAAAGCTTGCAGAAGAGTAAAACAATATTATGTTCAAATTATGTGACTGCATTCCCAAACAGACTCATTCGATTAAGATCAAGCGAAGGGCGAAGGGCACATACTGCAGCCATGCCTCCCTGGGCACTGGGAGAGACACCACACACACACAAGAGGCAGCAAAAGAAGTCCTCCCAAATGAATGTTGCAACAGTTTTGTTTCAGTACTTGCTAATTAAGCTTAATTAAACAACAAAAACTTCATGGAGTTTCAGAATTCTAAAGAAAAATGTCCTCACCTTTGAACAAATAGCAATGATTTAAGGCACTCGTTTGTTAAGTCAGAAACAGCTGACTTTACACTGCCCTATACACCATTTAAAATAAAAGGGTTCATAATTATTTCTCTTCAAACTACACTTTTGACGACTAGATTATTGTTAATAAGGTTAAAACCTGTATATTTTACTAGCACTTCTGCACTGAATTAGAAAATAGACAACACTATTTTCTTTCTGACCCCGAACATGAGGCATGTACACAAAATACTAAGGGAGAAATAGCAAAATACAAGCTTGTTTGCAATTAAATTAATCAGCTTTCATTACTGTCAGGATAAAATCACTCAGAGAAGTTCTCAGTCATAGGCTAGCATTGGTACATGATTGAAAAGATACAATTTTCAACAGCTGAAATGATATATTCAAAAACACAAAAAAGCAATTAAATGCTCAACTTCTATTACATTTTTCATTCAAGTTGGATGGAAATGTTTCTTCTTAATTTTTTTTTTCCACATTCACTTTATCTAGATTCTTCTCTCACTTAGTGAGAACTGGAGGCAGTAAAATTGGGGGTTTATTCCAGACATGTTTCTTTCCTGTTCAGGTACTCTCTGTCCATGATTTCAAATGCCTATTTAGGAAAACAGACTGTTTTTAACCATATCTTTACTTCTGATGGCCAGTGCTCCTGTGGGAGTGGCTATCAGTTGCTCATAAAATAACGTGGCTAAAAAATTCTCCCTTTTTGGGTCCATTAGTAAACAACTTTTCATAGAAAGCACCTGAATTTGAACAAAGAGCTGTCAGGAGGAGCGAATGAAAAGCTCAGTGACTATTTCATCAAGCTTCATGACACGAGGAGAAGTGATGGCTTAAGCTACAGCAGAAACTGACGTTCACCACAGTACCACATCTTGCATTTATGCCTACACATACATAACAAAGAGGTACAAAGATACACAGTGTCTCAGTATGTGACGTACTGATACCAGAACACAGCAATGTTCAAAATAACATTTAAAAATAATTTTAAAAATCAGAACTTCAATGATCCTTTTAACTCATGCCCACGAGGGGACAAGAAGACTGACAGTAAAGTGTACCATATGCTGAACCAAAAAAAAAAAAAATCCTCACAAAGATACTGTGAAGGTCACTTCAGAACTCCACAAACCAATTAATGTAAAATCAGATTTTATATATTACTTATGAAAGAATCCTGTTGAAATGGTTAAAAGATGAAAGACTGGTAACAGTGCAACATAGACAGAATTAAGGTAATTAGGGTACCTCAAAATGGATGAAAGCGCTATTTAATTTTTCAATTGAAAACTTTCCTGGAGCTCTACAATATTTCTTCAACATTCTTTCAAGGTAATCTTTTGGTACATACTGATGAGTGTTTCAAATAGTATTCTTGCATAATAGTATGCTTTGGAATTCCTTAAACTTAAAATAAAGGCTGTCAAGGAAAAATACCAATATACACACCATATGGCAAGCCTTCCTTCACACCTACACTGAAAACAAATTACAGATATATTACATGAAAGCTATGGTGATTAGCTCATCTTGTTTACCTACATGCCAAAACGACATACACCAAAGTATCTTCCCAAAGACCACCTGACACTTTTCTTATCCTTGTTATTCAGGTTTTTTTGGTACTGTCCAAAAGCAGGCAAGAACAAAATCCTACTGCACACATACAAACACTGGTAGCCTCTGCTCTGAAAAGTTTCCAAGAATACCAGTAAAATATTAAATAGGAAAAGAAGCAGCATGCCTAGCAGCTGCCAGGCCCGGCTCAAGACCCAGCTCTTTCAGGAAGAAGGGAAAGGAGTTTTTGAAAGGTCATGAAAAAAAAAAAATTACCTGATTGATAAGCCCTTATATAATTCTTCTTCCTGTCCAACCTATTCCTCCGTGGGCACACGTGACTGTACTTCAAACAATGCAGCTGATTGGGTACTTAACATTGATATTTGTGGCAAAGTTTGATGAGCCCTTCAAGCATGACTGAGATGTAATTTTTTAAACCACTTAGTAACTACTTGAGACCTGTTATGGAGATCCATAGTACAATACAGACATTCCTTGAGGGTTGACTTCGGGTAGCTTCCCTGGCAGATATAAATGCTAGTGCTAAAATGTCAAGGATTCATAATTACGATGGCGGATGCATAAAACACATAAAACAAGGCTTATTAGGGTTGATTGAAGTAAATATACCAAAGGACATTTCTCCTTTCTTCTGTAAAAGATTCATGTTCAGTGCTATTTGTAGCCTGTCACACTCATTATGTTTTCACGTGAAATAGCTTCTGAGTTTTGCTAGATAACAAATGCCCCTTGCTTTTATTCTTCCTGTATCCAAGTGAAAAAAAAAAATTGAAGAAGGACTGTGGAATGCAAGACTGATTATTTCCTTTCTGCTTAACTTGAAACTGAGTACTTTCACCTATATGGACTTTCTAGAAGATGAGCTAATTTTGGAGAGTCCACTTAAAACGGCACTATAAAAATGTAGATAGTTAATACCAAAGACTGCATTATTTACTAGAACCATGCTTGTCAAATGCACTTATTGGAATCAGTCATTGAAAAGGAAAAATTTACTGTGCCATGAAATAAGACAGTCTCTACTTAGCAATGAAAGTGACATCTTAGTTACTACATTGTGAATAAGCAGCAATAAATGTTCATTCTCATAACATGAATTACAGCAACTTCATAATATGCATTATCTTACCTTAGAATACTACTTCAATGCTAAATTAACTGCAGAGTTACACAACAACACAAACCCCACTTGACAGAACGAGCATTTTTGCTGAGAGAGAACCCACAGTAACTCTGGATACTCCAAGCCACACACGGTCAAGTGAGGCAGAGGGGTGGAAAGCCAAATGAGGAGAGCTCAAGCTGCTCCCCGTTCCTACTGCAGCACAGGCATTCCCAGTCCTACTTTTAGCAGGCACCTTGCCTGGCATTCAGCAGACTTCTCCAGCATCAACCTCTTCTCACACCTTTTCAGATGCTTTGCAAGTCCTGAGCTGGCTTCAAATAACCTTTGGATTACATAGGCATGTGAAAATCCTCAGAAATTGACACCGGAGTAAACTGTGGTGAAGAGACATTATACCACTTCAAGACCAGAGAGCATAACTGAAATTTCTAGGAATTTGCGTGGCTCTTCATACTCTAGGCAGTGATTTATGATGTTAAAAAACAATTTGTATTGACTACTTCAACCTTCAGATATTTTCCAGATTCCAGTTTAATGAGTAGGGCCCATGTTAATAGAACAATTTAGGTTGGAAGGGATCTCTGGAAGTCACTGGTCCACTCTTTCACTCTAAGTAGGGCCATACTGGTACTTGGCTTAAACTCCAAGTTGACTCTGGTTGCTCAGAGCCAAACCAATTTTTGTGCATCTCCAAGGATGAAGATTTCACAAGTCTCTGGGCATCTGTTTCAGTGCTTGGCCACCTTTGTAGCGCAAAAAAAAGTCTCTTACATCTTAACAGAATCTCCCTCATGACCATTTAATGTCCCTTACCTCTTCTTTTCTCACTGTGGACTTTCAAGAAGGTAGGGTAAGTGAACTTCATAGGATAAGAGAGAGTGTAGAGGAGACTACACCCTTTCTCCCCAAGTCTCATGTTCAATCCCTGATCTTGCTGGTGAGCCTGTGCTGAGCTGGCTTCAAATATGTCAATGTCTTTCTTGCACCAAAGGAGACCAAAACTAGATACAACAGTCCAGCTGTGGCCTCACAAGTGCCAAACAGATGGAATTGCTTCCCTTGGATACTATCCTGCGTGTATATTTAGCTTTCTTAGATGTAAACCTGAGACAAACCTAGAACAACTTCTACCAAGTCACTCTTATTTTCTCTCTCTCTCTCATTGATCTGACAATATGCATCATGTGCAAAAATATATTTTTGCTTTGGCCCCAGTTACTCAGTGACAGCATTAGCTGTTTGTTTGGTTTAAACAGCTTTGATCTTTTTAGAGGACATTACAGGATGGGGCAATGGAACTTTGGAAGTAGAAATAAAAAAAAAAGGCAGCTCAAAAAAAATACTTGAATTGTAAAACCCATCAGAAAATGTAAAACCATCTGTACAGCATAGCACACACAACAACTTCCATTAGTACAGACAGGCTTGATAAATCTTGGGACATTGCCACACGTCATGAAGTTCTCACACTGTGTTTCTGTCTGTGCAGAAAAACATTTCAGTATTTACAACTGCCAAGAGTCCTATTCCTATTGATGCCTTGCTTACTGAGACTGCATTATTTGCCCTGTCTCTGACAGTTTATATGTCAGGCTCTAGAAAGGCAAAAGTAAGCTTACAAAACTGGTTGTCACCTTGATAAGGAAAGGTCTGTCCCTAATGATAAACTAATGCTATCAGTCTCTCCTAGTTTGTTATTAATTCTGTCAATACACACTATTCCTAGGCAGTTTCTAGTGCATTATAATAAAGTATGCACAGCCCTTTGAAAAAACTAGAAAAGAGTTTTTTCCTTTCACATAGTGACCTCCTTTGCAGAAGCATCATGACCCTATATGCTTCAGTAGAAGTCAGCTGACCTCAACCTCTAGCAACCATATCTCCAAAGAAAGCTCCTAACATCATGATGCTCTTACGCATAAAATTTGAGACAGAGAAACATGGAGAGAGGAGAGAGATGTTTAAAAGAAGTGCAAGAGAAATATCACCAAAATCCTCAGAATGTATTTAGTAATTGGCTAGTTCACATGAATTGTTTCACCATACTCATTAATAGAAGACTATAAAGTTAATAGTTGTCACTCACAGAATAACTGTGTTTTCTTTTTTTTTAAAGACAAACCAGTTTATGAACTCTACAGCAACTGAAGAAGAAACCTATAAAGTTATGCTGTCTCAGAAGATCAGTAACAGGCAAAATTGTGAAATATTCAGGAACTTTAGAAGCAGCATAGTGGTTCCAAACACAAATATATATTCCCAAATGAATTAACCAGAACAGAAGGACTAGAAAAAAATTATTTTGACTTGACACTGTAATGCACCATTACTGTGAAAACAATGAAACTAAAAAGTAACACTTCTAGAGATAGTCACATCCCTGGCAATAACAAAAAACCCTTCAGTAAGGATTACTCATTTCAGCAATCAGTTCATAACAGACATCCTACTGCTGCCTTGCTCATTATACTCTTAAAAGAATGATCTACATATTATAAATTTCAGTCATTTTTTTACCCTAACATTAGCTGCCCACAGCATAATTTCATAGATAAATTTCTTAATTTCTTAGTAAACAAATTAAATGTTGACATCATGTCCAAGATCCACAGTAAAATTAAACAGGCTTTTAAGGTTTTCTGAGAGTTAAAATTCAGAATTCAACTGAGCAAAATGTTATTTGCAAAGTTAGTAGCAGCTATGTATGTACACGTGTGTTACACACACCTTGGACATGAATGTGTTTGCAAGCAGACGACATCACAAATACCCTTCTACTGCCCATCACTGATCCTTGTTATTCACATATGAACACATCCTATTAAAACAGAATGCACAAGAAAAAACAACACTCAAAAAATTACAATAGTAGTAATATCCTTGTCCTTCCACAACAGGTATGATCCAAAAGGTAAAACCAAAGTGTATTTTCTGTAAGTGATATTATAATTGCTCATTAGAAGGATTTTGACACAAACTTCATTTCTAAGCTGAATTTCAATACCCTATTAAGTACAGTGTTGAACATTTACTTGCTGCAAAGTTTTGTGTAACATTTAGCTATAAAAATGTGGATTGCAAGTCTAACCTCTTAGCAATGATTAAAATTATCTTCACATTTCTTAAGGAGACTATTTTCTGCAAAAAAACACTGAAAGAAAAGGGAACTTCTTTGTTGTACTGAATATATTGCAATACACTGAGCATTGTTTCTTACCTACCCTAATTAAACTAAAAATTTTTATTAGATAATAAAAAACACTGAAGAATACATTTAGCCAAGATGTTGAATTCAATTAACAGAGCCCTATCACTCCGAAATACTGGTTTAATGTGATCTAAAGCTTTCTTTTTTGGGAAAAAATAATCTTTATGCTTAGGGCATAGTTTAATTTTGATTACAGTAGTTTGAATATTCTGCAAAACAGTGATATGTCTTGGGAATAAATGACTTCAGACCATTCAGATCATTACTCAGAAATTTCAAACGTGATTTTTCAGAGAGAAGCTTGTTCATCCATTTTCCACTCCTCATTACAAATGATTAAATTATATTCATAAAGCAAAGCACTTTTATATAAAAACCCTCAAAGTGAATGATATACCAGGCTCCACTTTCAAAAGTAAGCTAAACTACTTAATAAACAACACAATGGGAAAGGCGTAAAATACTTTCAGCTAATAGAAAATTCTCCTGGAATTTTTCAGTTGTCCTACATCTTCCAAAATCTTGAACATCACAAAGAGTCATCAAAACTGAAGGCAAACAACCAGCTCAGTATTTTAGGCATCTCCAGAAAAGTGATCACAGCTATTTCCTGGTGTTATCCATGCTGAGGTCTTATCAGACCCTGTAACAAAGATTTTGTGTTTTCACAGCTTTACTGCTACTGCTTGGAAGGATTCACAGCAGAAACACATTTGCCTTCCTCACTGCCACATCACCTTGTTTCAAGCATTATTGAAAGGGTCTGAAATACACGAACGTTCAAGTTGTTAGAAAAAGCTAACAATATTGATTCAGTTCTTCGTAACTATTATGGAAGATTTTTTTAACATTTTTCTTCCAGTGTGAGAAAAGAAACCAATATCATATTACGAGAATGACATTCCTGCTCCTCTGACTCAGTTCCTGCATGTGGATGGCTTTCTGTTCTTCTGTGGCTCTGCCACACTGAGCATTCAGTCCCCTCCAGGTAAACCCCACTTTCATAATGGCATGCTGCTCTTTGAGGCTTCTGAGGCTTTAGAAAACCCAAGGGGGAAAAAAAATCCACAAAGAAAAATTCCAGACAAGTTAACAAATATATTAACTCTGCCTTGAATCCTTATCCTCCAGTCAAATTATTTTCTTTCCAAGACATTAAAAGTGTTTTTTTCACAGTTAGCTGAAATCAAGTCTCGGGGGTTTCTACCCAGTCTAAGTTACATAGCTTTTTATTAGTAATTCACCCACAGTCATTGTAGAACTTGACACTGGTCTTCACACAGGTCCCCAAAAGTACCTTTACTTCTGATTTAAAGATCTGTGTGCCTTTAAAAAAGAAACGAAATCAAAACCACACCTACAAGCATACAGGAAAAAAAAGCCCAAACCAAAACACCACACTCCCTAATGATGAATGGGAGCCACAGCTGGCAAAGCCCAGGATATCCACTATTCACTCCAACACAAATTGGAGAGAGACATTTAAGACAAAAGAATGCCACTCCTTTCTCTCCCAGGTTGTACTTTAATCTAGAAGTTAAATCAGGGCACCACACAGGCTGAGGCTGCAGACTGGTGCCCAAAGGCCAAGCTCAGTTTGGCTGTTCTCACTGGGAGCTCCATGGTCTAACACTAACACCACGCCAGAACGGCATTTCCATCAGCCTGCCCCAAAGGTCAGTGCTCAGGAGAAGTGCATCCCCCCACATATCCCTTGCATGGAGATTCAGGGATTTCAGAAAAGCTGAGAAACAGAAAATGACAGAAATGCACCTACTCTTCAAAGACATTAAGTGACAAAGGAAAATCTGCCAAATACATATTACATGGGATATATCAAAACAGAATTGAACATTGTGCACAGATAAAAGACTTTTTTTCCTACATTTTAACTTGGAATTAATTTTAAGTTTGGCTAAGAAGTGAAACACAAAAGACATTATTAAAAATGTGGCAAGGGATATGTACTCTAAACAGAAGTTCTGACCATATTTGTGGTAAGAATTTATTTTTGCTCTTTGCATTTTCCTATACATGCTGCTTACGTTACGTGGGAATAGCACACAGTTTGGAATCAAAATGAAGTTTGTAGAGTTGTACTTCCAAGTCTGCTGGATCCTTCCCTCTATTGGTAGCCTACTAATGACACCTTAGTCCTTGGCCACTTGGCCTTCAGGGCTTTAGTACAAGGAAGAAGCAAGAAGGGCAGCTCCATCCTCTACCCTGGGCTCCAGTCCAAAGTCATCACAGTAATTACCAGGAGGCTTCATTTTGCCTCCTCTCTCATTCTGTGCTTTCAGACTATCAGGAAACTCTACATCTTCTCTTGACTCATCTGAGGCATTAGTCTTTGGACATGTCACCCCACTCCACCAGGATTATAACTGTATACTAATCATTTCTGATCTACACTTCAACCACAACTTGGCAGCATGAGACAGGTAGGCTGCTGCATCATCTGTAAGGTAATGCAAATTAGACTAAAAAAAATAGAAGGATGCCACAGTCAATTCCTACCCTCCAAAGAACTGCGCACAAGTAGCATGTTTCCCCTCACAAGAGGGGAAAGCACAGAGCTAGCTCATGGAACTAGAGTTTTCTAAAGAGATAAAATGACGAGCTCCTGAGAGCAGTAGATGACAATTACTTGGCAAAGAGTATATTCTCATTTCAGTTTATCTAGGCAATTCAATTCAAGAAGAAGAACATTCAAAATGAAAAATCATCTGATCATTGAAAAGCAGGGAAGCTTACTAGTCTTGCTTTCTTACAGCCTCTGAAAAACAACTGAATGCAAGAGCTGAGCTCCATTCGCTCCAAGACCCTGAGAAATTCCGCCTGGTCTCATCTACTTTATCAGCTGCATAGTCTATCATGAATCTTCTGCAAACTGCTTCTGTTCAATATATCAGCTTTAAATGCAAAACTTCCCAATACACATCCAGAACGTCTCCCATTTTTTCTTAACTAAAATTCATTTTAGTTCTCCGCAGCTTTAATTGAACTTCAATTACTAAAACCAGCTTGACACAAGCCATGGAGAAGGAATTAATAGTCTACTAAATAAGAACTGTCACTCAGCATTTCCTAAGCTAAATGTAAAAATTAAGACTCTGAATAAATGTATGCTAAGTATCATTGCATAAATATGCATATAATGCATTTTTCTCTTTTTAAAAAGTGTTAAATTTAATGTAAAGACATTTGATTGCACATCAACATTTTAGTGGCGATCAATCACTGAAAATCAATGATTCTTTTAAATATATGCAGAAATATATTTAATTGAAATCCAATTACTTTAAATGCATTTTTGTTTACTTTTCAATCACTTAAGACTTCAGGCATGAAGTTCACTCTATGGTTAGGAAACAGGATCCCAGGACATAACCCACTAACTACTAAAGCTTTTTTCCCTTCTGCAGTCAACACAGTTGTTACACTGACAGTGAAATACACCAGCAACCCAAATTTCTCATCCAGAAGTGCATCACTGTGGGTTTACCCACACTCAATCTCTTTACAGAATTTTTTATGCCATTAAAATATTCCAATCCTATTAGAATGCAAATATAAAAGGGTAGAGAGAGCACACATAATACCATTAACATTCAAAGATTTCTTGCTCCCCATTATCAGATATTAATTCTCACATTAACTGATGTTTTGTTAAAAGAAAAAACCAACAAAAAAAACGGAATCCATTAGCAGCTGCATTAAAAGCGAACAAAAGAGGCAACAACTGCTGATGTGATTATGCACCTAACCCTTTCTGAAAGTTTCCATATCCAAGAGCACCAAACAAGCTCTGCTTCAACTTTCATTTCACACCAGGTATGTAAGTACACGTTACTGAAAAACAACCTTGACAGGGTTTCCTGCATACTGGTATTTTTAGCAAGCTTTGAAAAACAATCACTCATTTTTAGAAGTCTCTAGATGGTTTCCTTTAAGCTCTTTGAAAGTGACAATATGGTATGTCTGGGGGGGAAGAAGAAAAAAAGCATTTTTTTTGTATAAGCAGCATGTTTCAGTTTCAGCTGCACCAAGGTGGCAGGTGCCAGCCAGGAGCCTGCCAGCAGATGGAAGAGCCCAGCTCAAGCAGGCACTTGGAACACTGTCAGCTACCAGACCTGGTGTACCCTTCCCTTTACATGCTTCTCTCTACTGCATATGATGGCACTTGGTGCTGTTAGTGGGAACAGCCAGAGCAGCCTGACACTTCAGATGGGAGAGAGATCCCAAGCGAACAGCTACACTTCAGGTACAGGCATACAAACAGCTCTTGTCCACGCCAGCCACTTCATGCCCAGACAAACAGCAGCAAATGAAAGGGGATCCCGAGTGATACATCTTCATCACAACTTGCATTCTCTCTTTGGAAATCCGTGAGTCCAAGATTCTCAGATCAGTACTATACAAACAGAAATCACGTAAATTGACAGCACATCTCTGTTTTAGTCGCAGCCCCACTCCTACCTGCAGGAGTCTACTACCATTACTCTTCCTCATCTTGAACATGTGTTGACCAACTTGATTAATCTATATATTTCCCCAAAACAAGGTCACCCAAAAGATCATCAGAAATGCCCTAAGATGTACTGCACATCCAACCAGATCAGAGCCTCACCAACATTCAGTAAGTCACCCAACTAATATTTCCTCAGGCATTATAAAAACCACAAGTTAAATCATCTGAGTCACTAACAGCGAGTGACTTATCTATGTTGTTGGTACTTTCTTCCACATCATAGGAACATGAAGCCTACCAACCAGCCATAGCCCCTCTGGAAAGTCTGGCACTTCCACTATTCCCTCACAGATGTTCACATTACCAATTAATCATCACCATAGGGAGCCTCAGCACAGAGGCTAAGGGTTGAATATACTCACTTCAATCTTACTTTGGAACTCTTTCAATATTTTCCAAATCCACAACAACATATAAGTGAAATAAATCAAAGAATTCACATCCACACCCGAATATATAATGCAGCACAACGAACTGCCCTATAATTTTACCTAAATGAGGTAAAATGATTTTAAGGTACCACAAATCCCATCCCCAGTTCTAGCTCCACTATATCATTTTATAGATTCAGATGCCTTTGACAAGGTAAACTAATATTCTAGGAAATTTAAAGCTTATACAAATACTATTGAAGCATTCTAAAAAGGAACACAAACAGAAAGCTAACAGCTCTACCAGTAAATAGGAATTATTTTGTGTTGCATTTGATTATTTGAAAAAAATCCAAAACACTGAATTAATGTCCTACCAAGAGTGTAAGACAATATGAAGAATTTCCCCATATTCTCAGTGGATGATGTATTAATGTTATTAAACATTTTCCATTTCCATGAACAAAAATATCGCAACAGCTACATTCCAATTCCTTAATTTTAACTGAAGCAGCTAAACCCTATATCTCCCGAAAACTGCACTGGTTCCACTAAGCTAATTTGTTACTAACAGCACACTCTATCTATTCACTAACAATGGAAGGTCACAAAAATAACCAAGTACAAGAAGCATACTGTGCATGTACATATATGTTTCATGAAGACTTGCGAAGTACACCAGAATTATCCTTCCTACTCTACCAACAGACATAAATGCACAATGAAACTACTTATGCAAGGTCATACAGGATATCCATGACAAACCTGGAGTTCTACTTTTTCCAAGTCCCATGAAATTATCTTTTCTCCTTACTGATGTTTTCTGCTAATAGCTCAAGTACTGCACAAAGTATTGATATTACTTTTCCATACAGAAGAACTGATGTGCTACATCAAATCACTCACCCACAACTGCCCACAAAACCAACGAAACACCTTGGAACTGAAGGTTTCACTCCCTGTGTTATCCAATGGGCCACAACAGCCCTGCAGGTCAATGTGAGCACTATGACTGCAAAATGCATCAAGGAATTTTAACCTGTTCTTTTTACAAGGGAAGAATTTCAACATCATGAGCTATGTTGTTTCAAGCACACAAGCAGATTTCACATAAATAGACAGGTATTTGAAATAAGAATTCTTTATTCGGGGTTTCAGGTGAACCTGCAGTTTTCAAGCATCCAGAGCTCTCACAGAATAGACAGAACTGCCTGTTGTATGAAATAACTTCGTTAAAAACCCCCACCAGGTAGTGACTTGCACTTTAATTACTTGCCATGATGCTTTATTGGGAGCACATAAAGTCTGTCTGCAGAGACATGCAAATATTGTTAAGCAGAATTCATGTGCTCTCCATAAAGCTTGTTTTCCAAAACTGGATTTCTTTGTGTGGGAACAGAATTCCCATACCAAGAGATGGAGATTTTAGAACTGCTGATTCACTCCACAGAAGCTCTTACTCCTAACATCAGTGTGTACTCTAAAATAAAGACTCTGAGCTGCAAGGCTCATCTGTACACAGTGCTGCTAGAAAAAAAAATCCTTGTCTATATGGCTGACAAGCATACATTAGTCAGAATTTTTTCATAAACTATACATTTCTCAAAATTCATCCCTTTTATAACAAATCAACACAACATCCTTTCCCAAATCTCATATTTAAATGCACTCTTTTAAAGGGAGAATAGATTTGAACAGCCTATAAAGCAGTTGGGTCTTTCACAAGCCATCATCACTGTTTCTACAGAACAGCAGAGGAGTACATAGCAGGATTTCAGAGCAGACAAAAACATGCAAATGCGTAACTCAGTACGTAAATACTAACAAACCAAAATACATAGGGACCTATAGTTTCAAGGTCTTCCAGAAACACTCACTTTTCTTTGTTGGAAAAGAAGGATTTCAACACACACCAAAAAAAAGCATTACCAGGTAACAGGAAAAAAACATACTAAGAAGTATAATTTCAATGCAGTTAAGGCAAAAGTGTCGCAAACCTACCTTTGTAGGAGTTAGGAGAGGAACACCTACAGCATGCTCTAGGTTTCAATAGCAGACTACTGGATCTTACTGAAATTTTATATATTCAGGGCTCAGTTAATAGCAGCTTCGAAAATGGCAGAGATGTACGAACAGTTTTAACAGGAAGTTAAAACATTCCAAATGAGTAACTGAAAGACTTGAACACTCCCATTAAAAGTCAGCATATATGGAGTGTGTCCCAGAACTTAAACAAAAAAAAACCGAAACCAAAACAAAAAACAGACTGTATTTAAAAAATGGGGAGTGGAGGGAAGAATAGAAGCAGTTTCTCATAGTTTGATCACAAAGAAGGAATTAAATTATAAGTGACACCATTCTAATGAACCAGAACTGATTATAATCTTTTTTAGGAAAAGGTATGCAAAACCAACAAATAAAACGCATCACAGCTTGATAAAGATCACTACTTTAGCCTCGATGTTATCATCTACTGCACATCTGCCACACCACATTATCTTACTGCTCAAGCATCATTTTTGCATTCTAATGTAGTGGCTTCATCAGATTAATGCCCAAGACATTTCAGCTGTGTTTCAAGTAAATAAGTGGACATACAGGAATATTATGCATGGCCTGTACCATTGACACTAAGCAAAGAAAATGTGATTAGCACCAAATTGCATCTGACAGGGGAACCAGAAAGCTGTCAAACACAATGACATGGATTCAGTATTTAGAAGGTAAAAGGGGGAATAAAAAAGCTGGCCAGTCTGGCATTGAGACAGCAATAAAACACAACATCTATGATAAATTAATTCATTTACTTATGAAAAATTAGAGGCTTCACCATGCAGCTCTCATTTATAATCTTGTCAATCTGGCAGAATAAATAAAAAGCCTATACAATGCACAGTGGGATGGAGGGGGAAAAAACAAAAGAGGGGGGAAAAGAAAAACAGATTTTTGTATTTAGGCTAACAGAATAATTTCTTACATTAAATCACACTGGATCAAGCCTTTGATAGGAGTGACTAATGCAAGGATGTATTACAGCAGGGATTACTGTGTTAACTAGAGACACAGTGTTAAAACAACAGGAAGGCTTGAGATCAAACACTCAGTAGCCACATAAAACAAAAGCAATTTTTTACATGCAAGAGATGCAATTACTAATAGTCAATCAAAAGGATACCAGGAAAAGGTAATGGGGCAAAAGTGGAAGTAAACTCATAAGACTGGTCCCTGGGACAAGAACAGGCACTGGAAGGAAGCGATGTCCTCCTAACAGCTGCCTGGTGTGGCCATTAATACCAGTCTGCCTTGGAAATCCTTTCCAGGTAAAATAAGCTCTGCAACATCCTGCAGCTCTGTCTCTGCAGTGCTTTCCAAGATGTTCTCCTGGGATCCCCAGGTAGACTCACCAGCTAATACCTCAACAGCAATATGGATACAGCAATTTTTTCTACTGAGATCATTGTCATAACCAGGAGAGAGAGAGTCTTTTAAGAGGAGTCTTTCAAGAGGAGTCTTTCAGGGTCTGGCAACTGCCAGTAGGTGAGTTCAGACCAGAAAATAACAAATTTCCTCATAATGAAAAAACCCCCACCCATATCTTAACAGAACATGATGGATCACCACCATGAAAGCAGCAGCAAGGCCAATTGTCAGCACCAGCACAGAGGCTGGATTTTAACCATCAAGCACTTCACTTTGACTGATCACTGCGGATGATTCAAATCTTACCTATGCTGAGCCACAAAGCGTTTAGGGTACAGTCTGGTCATATACAGCTCTGAATACTGGAGAGATTGTTCCAAAACCCAGCGAAAAGAGCTACCCCAACCACTTGCTAGATACTTACTCTACAGCAGCCTAAAAGGATCCCAGGAGACCAGGCAGCCATAGTGCCCCAGAAATCAGTTTTGATGCCCACTGGAAAGGCTGGCATTAAAAGACAAGCTAGTCACTAGCAGCATTCTCCCACTGTTTGCTACATGTCCAGCTTACAGGGGAGTGACAGACTAGGGCAGACGAGGCCTTTGCTGACAAGCACACAAAAAGTCTGTGGCAGCACACGTTCTGTGGCAGAGCTGGAACTTCAGCCCATTCTCATTTAAGACTAAGAGTGATGGCTTAGCCCAAAAACACCCTTCTCCCTATCAAATGTAGTTCAATCTACATGACTTTTATTTTTATCAGCACGTGTGGAGTGGTGGAAGAAAAGAATGAGGAAGGAAAGCATCACCTCTAAATCAACAGACACAGCAGCAGAGAGCCAGGTCTGTTGCACACAGTAGTTCTGTCAGCATTGTGACTAATGCTAGTGTTACTGCTTGTGTCCTAACCTCCAGAGTTAAAAACAGTTAGTACTGGTACAGAGCTATTTTGAAATCTGTGAGGTACTTGAAAACAGACACTTTCTAGTTCACTCAGAAGAATCAATTAAATTACCCTATTTTCATAGAACTATTAGCCCTCAAGGTTTTGACTTTTGTACATTTGCCACATATGCCACGTGCCTCTAACCATTATGATCATTTTTTTAATATGCATTATTTTAACTAAAATATTTTCATTTTGGTCCACAAAGTACTTTTTATCCAGTTCAATATATATACAATTCAATGCACATATACATACTGTTTGACACCTTCTGTTGCAAATCCACAGATTACAAGTGTTGCAAGGCCAGCTGGGGTTTACTTGTGAATTTCTGCAAGATTCTGATTTTTTTTTCCCTCATCTAAACTTAAGTATGCAATCCTTATGTTTGAAGGGCCAGCCCTCCAAATCCAGGCTTTATCCTAGTTATACAAAAAGATAAGGAAAACAAAGATGGTCATTGCTTAAACACCTAAGGCAAAAACAGTTAAGCGGGACTAGCGGTGTAATTGATCTCCTACCTGTTCACATTTAGAGGCCCAGTGAAAAATTACATGCTACTGAAATAACAATTTATTTTCCCAGTGTTCTGCATCTCCACGAGGAAACCAAACCAATCCTTCAGTATTCCTGTAGTGGAATATTTACTACATTATCATATGGAAATTATTGTTTTTAATACAAGAGTACAAATAGTAGGGGTTTAGGATCAGCCAGTACTTCAGGTTCTCTGCCAATGTGTGGCCTGCTTTGCTTATCCATCACTGAATTTTACTCAACCTTTTGGGAAAGACAGTCTTCACGTACTTTATGATCCCAACGCTCAAGGCCCAGAAGAGGGCACAAAGTGACCCTGAGGAAGCCATAGGTCAGGCTACCCAAGAACATTTATTAACTGACCACTCAGCCTTTCATCAGTCAAATTCACAACCATAACCTCAAATGAATTTTTAATTCTTTCATATCTGATTTTTACAAAGCTTTGAGAGAGGCAAGTTAAAAGGCTACACTGTATGCATCACTTGGAACACAACCAGAGGAAAAAAACCACAATTATTAAATGACCGCTACATGTAAAATTTTAACATCCAATTTCAAAATTTCAGCCAATTTCAAGCCTTAAGTAATGAAAAATGTGCATATATACAAGTTTATATGACCTACATGAACTCAGAGCGTAATCAGTGTGGGGAGAAAGGGAAAAAAAAAATCCTGATGCCTCTGCATGACACGAAGTTACAGAAAATACTTGGTGCCTGGTTCAATTCACACACCATGTAACTGCCTTTTAAAGCATGTTAGAAGTACACTTTTCAGCATAAATACCTTTTTATTTTGACACTCCACTATGAAAATGTTGTATTACAGCTCAGAACCATGCCATAAAAGCCTGCCTTATGATTAAATTTCTTGTACGGTACTCTGGGGCAGAGTTCTTGTGTTGTTGCTTTTAAGGTGCACTGCTAAAGAAAACAAAATGCCTTACTAAACAAGTACGTTAAAAAAAAGTAACTTCTCAAGGCATTTATAGCTGTAATTGCAAGAAAGTCTAGACCTGATAATTGCAGTCCCACTGTCACTAAGAATTTGCAGTTGGCCAAGATACAAAGCATCACCAGCTATAATATCTTGTTTGATCATCTGCTGCTCAATCAAGACAGATTTTGGAAACATTTTCCTATTTTCTTTTCATCTACACTATTGCAAGAGAGCAACCCAGAGGGCTGAGAGAAGGAGCAGATCATGGACAATACAGCATTACTGGATCATGCATTTGGTCTACAAATTCCAAGAGCCATGGATATCAAAGTGCACTGCAAAAAAGTATTGAATTGCAGTCTAATTAATTTGTTTTCATTTCTAATCCACAAGTTCAAGTCACTTAAGCAAACATTTAAGCATTTTGAAATATTTAAATCTGAAAATGGTGTAAACCCACAAATTTCTATGTTAGTCCAGTAGGCACAGGCTAAAGCCCAGGTCCTGCAATATTTGGCCTATTCAATTACATTTGGGGAATTTGTCCTGACCCACAGGGGCATGTGGGGAACTGTCTACATCAAAAATGGCTGGGGACTGCAGCTTTTCAGAGTGCTGCCAAAACCACTCCAGCAAAAAGGGCTGTGTAATTCCCAGTAAGATGTAGCACAGCACAGTCCATTGTCATACACAGCCTATCTCACACCTGCCAGCCCACAGCAGGAGAAGTAAAAGCACTTGGCAGGTGACTTTCTGCAGAGGGGACGAGACCCTTGCTGCTCACCAGGAAGCAAAGTAGAGCTGCAGGTTTGAGCTGCTCACTGATGCTGTAAGAGGGCATGAAGAGCATCCCTGTGGCACAAATGCTCATCCAAGCTCCTGTGCACTTGAGCTGCAGCTGCAATCTAAAGGCCAGTGAGGGCAGAGAGGACTAATGGCATCACTAGGGCCCAAACAGCTTTAACCTTATCTCTAGCCCAACTCAAATATAAATTTCTATATATTCACTTTAAGAACCGCTTCTTACCCATCCTTGCCCATCACTAACTGCACCCACTGTCTTCCCTCAGCCCTTAAAGCCACAATGATATTGAATAGATGCCACTGATGAGGAACAGGACAGAGAAAACAGGGAGACTACAGGTGTATCTGAAACTATAACTCAGCATAATCCCTGGTGATTATGTGGAAGATTAAACAAAACAGATGATCCCAGCTTTGGGCAACTTTGAAGGCTAATAAACGCCTGGTAATAACTCCAGAAGTTTAGGATCTAAGGAGGCCTCAGTGGGGTATGAACACTGCACCATCTTTTTCTGCAGAACCCACACTATTAAACATGCAATTTTTTCCATATTCTCCAACTCTTCCAATGTCTAGCATTAACGTACCAAGGGTGACCTGCACAGATCAATCACTTTGCCTTCAATATAAATTTCTTAATATTTTTATTCCAGCAAAGAATTTAGAAAGGCAAAGTGACGGTTCTTTTTAGAAATGCACTAATGCAGAATTAATGACAAGGATATTGTTTATCTTGTCTGGTTTGCAAACATTTCTTTATATCTAACACAGTATTAGCTAAAAAATTACCGTGATGAAAGTATTTTTCATTGCAATTACATGTACACAAAATGACTGATAAAATGGCAGCCAAACCAAATATTTAGCTTTAAAGGTGAAACACTAGCTGATCAAAAAAAAAAAAGAAAAAAAGGAATTCTAAGTTAAGGCTCTCTATCTTCACTTTTCATGTTACACCTAAACTTCAGGCAGAAAGTAACGTTGCACCACTCTCCACTACAGTGGGCATGCCAAGTAACGTACAACAAAACGAAACCGTGAGCAGAACGCCAGCAATACCTCTTCATTTCTTTCCTTTTGTCAGCTTGCATCCAAAAAGCAGCACAACTTTACTGTTAATTGACTCTGTGCCTTCCAATCTCCCTCTACCATTGGACAGCACCTTCCCTGAGTTTTCTTAGGAGTGAAGGATAAAGTCCCATTTCCTGAGAAGCAGTTAACAACTGAAAATAAGTGTTCCACAGAAGGGTAAAGAAGCAGTAGCAGATAAAGACAGAAAAAGTCAAATTATTTTAAAGTAGATTTGAATATTCCAAAAACATAATTAAAAATTTTATTAATTTTTCATAAAATAAATTCTCTTTGTCTTACAAAAAGCTAATTTTCCAACCAATTTTTTACCTACCTGGAGCAACTGAGCAGATACAAATGCTTTCATTATGATAATCATCCAACATATAATGCAAAGAAATTAACTTAAGAATAATTCCACTTCACAAATCTGGAATACAGAAATATTTTCCAAACACATTCAGATATTAAAAATTCTTTAAATGGACAAATCTGCCAAAATTTATCCTTAATACAAACATAGCTATCATAAAACTTAAATACCAACAAGAACAATTCACCAACAACCACTGGGTGGGAATGTAACTGCAGATCAGTCACTCCTGAGGGCACAGTGAGCATCTGCAAACTCTGGATAAGCTGGTTTTCAACACTTCTTACAACATTCACTGCAAATGAGCTAAAAAGTCTACTAGAACATATACTGACCTAACAGACAATACTGGTTACTTATAGAAATAAAACCATTACTGTAAAAATCTTTGAAGTATAAGCTCTCTCTAAAAAGCTTTACTATAATTGATCAGAAATAAAAATATTGGCCAAAGCATCCGTTATTTTCAGGTTTCAATTCAGTTTAAAAGACCTTAGTCTTTTAGACTAAGAACACAGCTGAGACGCACCCGAGAAATCACACGAAGCACCCAAGATATTTAAATTGTCAAAATAAAACCCCATACTAGTACCAACAGTCTTCTATCAATTAGAAATTGTTGAAAAACATACTCAACATACTGTAATGCAGATGAATCACTTCAACATCTAAGGAAGTATTACCTATATATTTTGAACAAGTTAAGTCACTTCTTGATCAGTCAACATTTGCCCAATCTCTACTGCTTAGGTAAAGCTAGACATTTCTGTTTTGTCACAGATTACTGACTTCAAGGTTTTCAGGAAACTGTTCTTCTAGAACTCACTGGAAATCTAAGAAAATAGGAAGAGTTTAAAAAACCCTGTCAACAGCTGTTTCTATAGAAACAAATACTGAACCTGCAGTAACAAGGTGAAAGTTATTTGCTTACTGGACTGTGAGGACTCTATTTAAAACGGAAAGTTAACAGGGTCTTAAAAATCATCACTTCTCAAAACAGAAGCTGAAATCCAAATAGCTCATTGGAACTTAAAAAAATAAACAAGTGTACCTTAAGATATAAATCCCAGAGCTTCTCATAATAACAACAGCTCACACACTGAATACGAGAGGCAAGGGGCGAGCAGAGGCTCCCGCCAGTGCTCAGCCAACACCCCAGCAGTGGGCACGGAGCTTGTGGAGCCACCTGCCAGCACGGCCCTGAACACTGGAGCCACAACCAGCCCTTCAGGGCAGCCCAGAAAGAATGAGCACAATCCATCACATTTTTAACCTACAGCTTTTGCAATTTTGGTCTTTAAAATCGAAGTAGTTAAATAAAGCCTAATCTCCACAGCAGCTCCCACAAAACACGGCATCTCACCGGCATTCACCCCAGGAATTACAACATCTCAACTTTATTTGACATCATAAATTTGCAAACCAGTGCAAGTTTCGGTGAGAAGGGAGATGGCAGCATGAGAACCCGGTTTGTAGAGTCAGCAGCAGGTCTGCAGAAAAGTTAACCCAGGCTCATATTTTTATTTTAGCACTTGGGGTCAAGTATAATTATTTATAATGATCAACACAAAGACAATGGTGGTTTAGAAGCTACAGACAACAAAATCTGTGACAGATCTACGGTAAGCAAGGCACATCAAGTATTTCAAGAAGAGAGTATTTTAACAGTTCTTTGCACAGAATAAAAATCTGCTCTGAAACAAAGATTAATTGTACCAGCTGGAGAAAAATCTGACACACAGAATATGCATTAGATCAAACACCAAAACTATATTTTAAATAATTAAAGAACTTTCCCAGGAAATAAAAATGTATTAAATACGTTAGCTTTAGGTCTTTAAACCACCAGACCAGAACTTGTGACATAGCATGATATGAAGCCATAAAAAAAAAAAAAAAATTAAAAAATTACATTATCTGGGTGGGGAAACTGTGCGTTAACGGAGAAATTGAATTTTCACTATTTTTAAAAGAGGACACAAACATTCTGCTTTGACATCTGTTCATAGGTTCTACTGCAGCAGACAACCAGAAAACCACCAGAATTTTAGCTGTCAAAACAAATCCTCAAATTAAAGAAAGGAGGAAGAAGTAAGCACTGAACAATTACACACTTCCAGAACCACAAGTCTAGCATTTAGTCACAAAAAAAAGTATGCAAGAAGGACGGATGCAGTCTTAACACCCAGCCAAATGCTAGGAGGATGACTAAATTGGAATGGCACTCAGACACCACACGCCCAGTTTTACAACAATGTACTGAGATCTATGAAAAAACCTGGACTCAGACTCAAGCGTTACTTATCACTGCCAGGGCATCTCCACACATGCTCAGCTTCAAGCCCAGGAACAAAATCCCCTTGGTCTGGAGACAAGGCCCAGCGCTGAGCACTCGCTCACACAGCTCTCTGCACCGGGTCAGTACAAGTCTCCTCTTCTGATTTATAACACTGAACCAAGGCGATGATGTTGAAAAACGATTACAGCGAAGCAAAGAGACACTTTCACTGCAGGAAGGTACAGAACTCCTTTAAAAAATGTTCATGATATTGCAGAATTGAAAATCCAGCTTTATTTATCACTAAAAGCAATTATTTCTTCTTCACAGAATTTAACATTTACATTTCTAATGGTCCTTCTCAGTTTCAGTTTTACTTTCTGTATTGTAACCATCTTTTATTTAAACTGTTTGGCAAATTGCAATGTTATGACATTGATTCTTTTATTTTACAATAAAATCTTTAAAAATTTTAAAAACCCACCCACACAAAACCCAAACACTTAATGTAATTACCTCCATGAACAATGCGTAAGTACGTTTCAACAAGTTTCTTTTAGGGGAGAATCTGGGAAAAAGACACTGGTGAAAAGGCTACAACACCATAAATGAATTGGGACATAAGGTGCTTAACTACCATTTAATGTCCTAGTAAATACTGAACTGGGATGAAAATTAAAAATGCATCTCACTCTCCTCCAAGCTTTTGACATCACAGAATCCAAGACCATCACACTGCCTTTGAAGATGGTCACTGGGGACCAATTTGAAAAGAACCCCACCGACTACAGCTTTAAACAGATTTTTAAACTTCAACAGGTGATGCTCTTGTCATCTGAGCTGATCTGACTTCCAAAGAAGACAAGGACACCACTGCAGTAGCTACTACTACCACTAAAGAGTTCAGAGATTAGAGAATCTACATGCAAACAACAACAGTTTTGGAATCTGAGCCTGTATTCCAGCCTACAAAAAAAAAGATAACATGGAAGCAGGATCTAGATTTTCAAAATCCTGTTCAAATATTTATTTTGATGTGTTATAAACAATATTTTAAAAAGGAAACTGTCATAAATGTAACTGAGGTGAACACAAGGCATTGGAAAAACCACTTTTCAAAGTTTTCTAGTTTTCAAGCATCATGTAAGAACCGCAGTTGGTATCTGAGGAACACAGCATTGAGTTGCATCAAGTATCAGGAACTCCATAAGGGCACATGACTAATCACACCATCTTGAAAGGAATTTTTCCTTCTGTAGAGACTAAAGAAACGAAACAGTTGTTGAAGGAACAAACTCTTCTACCAGGGTCTATATTTTAGAAATAAAATACTTTCTGTTCATATGAATGATTAACTTCTTTGCGTACATACACATTCTTTCATACTTTTGCTATGAAATTGAAAATTCAATACTGTCATGTTATTAATACCCAGCAATACCTACAATCAGCAGTTACTACTGCATGTGTAAACAGGTGCAAGGCAGTGCATAATTTTCCATATTTTATGAAATACATTCCATGATATTAAGGCAGGTGGGTAAATCAACTGCTCTTCTTCACAAATTGAATTTGATACCAGACTGCTGGCACAAATTAGGTTGTGATCCAATCCAAAATGTTTCATATTAAAGATGGAAAATTCCCAACACTACGTTTTTTTGTAAAACTGAACCATACCAAGCAGACAGGGAAGAATGCTTTTCTGTTTAACTGATCAAATTAAACAAGCAAATTCAGTCTGAAACTAATACCCTGAAAAGTGTAACAGCCATTCCTTTTTGCTTCACCACACAACACATCTTTGCCTATAAAAAGGGAGAAATTCACAATTAAGAAGCTCCGCTTCTTGACCTTGAACACAGAAAGCCCATTCATTAAAAAAGAAAGCTTATTTAATTTTAAATCATGCTGCATTCACAAAGGTCTGAAGTAAGTATTGCACTTAACTATCTCTTTCTTCCCCATCTTCCACATAACCATCAACTTCGAAAACCTCATCCAGATTCTAGGGCTAGTTCTGCAGCCTGTGACCTGCTGCTTCTTCTCCCTACCCCTCCTCCTCACTGTAGTATTTTAAGAGCAAAGTTCTAGTCCGATCAGTTGTTTGGGTTATTTGTTTGCTGCTGACACCAGGAGTAACACAGAATTGACCCCAAGCAGCAGCATTCCAGAAATCATCCTTGGCAGCTCCTGTGAAGGCTTTGGGAGCAGATCTTCCAGTACATCAAACACCGAGGGCACACGGCTGGCACCAGCACTGTCTGTGCAAGTGGGAGCAGGCAAAGCACTGGACAGAGGCACTGCCAGAATTTTGTTAGTTGGGACAAGCTCAGGATTTGACCCAAGAAAGCACGTAATTGACATGCTGGGCTTTGCTTTAAAGGTGCAAGTTCGTCTTTCAGCAGTGTATTTTCAACCTAAGTGCCTGCCCCAAAAGGCTGCCGAAGAGAAAGGCTGGTGCTGGGTGCTGGGTGCTGGGCTCAGCACTGCCCAGGGAGCACCCGCAGTAGAGCAGCAGCAGCAGCAGCTCACCCTGTGCAGAGGCACAGCTCAGCTCCTGGAACCCCCCTGGCAGGGGGGCATCACAGCTCAGCACCAACACCCGACCTCTCACAAGGGCTGAGCCTTGGAGCTCTCCTCAAGACACACCTAAGGCAATCAAGGGGCCTGCATTAAAACAGACACAGCCAAACAACTGTTTCTGAAGTGGGAAAAATTTAATTTCTTTCTTCCTTATGCAACTTCGATACAGCATTCTGCTCCCTCATTCATGGCAATTTCCTTCCAGCCGTTCACTCAAAAATCCAACAAAAACACCTTTTACTGCACTTATTTACATCTCTTCCCAAGTTAAATTACAGAAAAGAAATAATTTGCCATCAAGTCAAATTACCCAGAGATCACGATTTTAATAATAGATGCAGGCAGCCCTTTTATCAAAAACAAAATTGAAAGAAGTGTTTGTTTTCATGTCTAATAATACTGCAATCTTTACCACAGTGTTGGAATTGACTCAACATAAGGCAGCCTATGAAACCAAGATTCAGATCTGCCTTGGGGAAAAAAAAAGTGTATTTCAAGAAACAATTAAAACAATTTATGCCAACCCATCTGACCACCATCTTCAACACTGCAAAGTCAAACTACCCATAACTTGCTGTGAAATTTGGCAGAAAAATAACTTAGCTCCAAAATCTGCTGTATTTGCTATTTTCATTATAGAGACCTTTCCCACAGCCTATGCAACATCTATGTTTACCCTGGGTGCCCATATTATTAAACATCAATACAATCTGCGTTTATATCATCTCCACACTAATCAGATCGATTACTTCTGATATATTGCCCTGTCACACCACCATAATACTAATCAAACAAATGGAGCTGCAGGGAGATGAAGCTGATATATAGGTATTTAATACTGCTTTTTCCTTCTTTTTTTTTTTTATGCTCATGAGCACCACTGCCACAGGAAATAACTGTCACAGAACTGCCAGCAAATCACAAGCACTACACAAGCAGCACCGCACAGTTTTGTTAGGGGCCATCCAATCAGAATATAATCCAGCATGGTACGACAAAAACAACCGTGAATGAGAAATGAGACTGCTGGTCTCGCTGCAGCTCTAAGAGACAATTAGAATGCGCTATTTGAGAACGCCCCAAGAGTGCCTTAGAGTAACAGCAGGACACTGACTAACAGCCATTTGCCTGGTCAATCCTTAAAGAACTTTCTCAAAAGACATACAGAGATAACCTTGCAATTAAAAATGTCTTTATAAACATTATAGCTTTGCAGATTTTTATTACAGCAAGACTCTTTCACAGTTAATCACTGTCTACTGTAGTATTCCTGAACAAAGAAATTTAACTTTCTGAAGTCATTATCTTTTGAATTCTCTTTCATCTCTAGAAGCAACCAACATTATTTCTAGAGCACTATTAATCTCATTTACAGCTAGCAAACCAAGATATAAACTGTATCATTGAAACATACTTTATATATTACAGAGCTGTTAAAAGCATTCCAGTTCATTTCTAGGTCTACTGAAGCCATACTCCATCTTAAAATAGAGAACAAGAAACAAGCGGACAAGTATTTCTTTCCATGGTCCCAAAATGGACTGATAAAGGTAACGGGAAATGTAAATACATAATTGTTTTTGAACACGCTCTGATCTAACTTTATTGCTTTCTTCTCTGTGTGGAAATATTGGTTAATAATATCTTTTAATAAATTGTTCTTTTCAAAGGTCTTTTTTGTTTTTTTCTTTCACACAAAAAGAGTTCTTTGTCATAAAATCAACATTTTTACAACGTTTTCTGTACTTTGACATCCCACTTCCTTGATGAGAATGGGGTGAATTCTAACCAGTGGTACTCTTGGAACAGTCCAACACCCCAAGTCACAGAGGACTAACAGTCTACCAGCCCATAATGATATGGAAATAGGTTATTCCATGCATAGGTCAAAAAATTTTCATAACTTTCCTATTCTCCATAAAGATAGATGGGTGTTTTTCTTATGGAGATACCATCAGAGCTACTATGCAGGCAGATTGGTCTCTTCAAGCTGAGAGAATTGTTGACCAAGATGCCAGGACAGGTTGCTCTGTACTGCTGGCTCATATTTCAGTCCTCTCTGAGCTCACAATCAGCACATCCACCATCTGACCAGAACTGGCAGCAAACTCCACTGCATAAGAAGGTAATTTAGGACAGGGCTATGGTGAACACGTAGAAAAGAGCAGAAGGGGTTGCTGGCCAGCATCTCATTCAAGTTCTGGGGAAAGCAGGGAACAAACCCTACACTGAATGACTTGTGGTCTGCATATGTTAAAGTGCCTTCTTTAAATGAAAATGTAGCAAAAGGAGAAAGGGAAGAAATTCTAGAACATGGACTAAAAAAACCCTACTATACCATCTCTAGGCAAGAGCCATAAACATCTAACGTGTTTACTGTACTGAATACTTGACTCCATTCAAGAAAATAAAATACAAATTTTTTGTAAGCATGCATTAGTGCTGTTAAAAAAGTATTATTACTAATTGCAAAGCACTTGACTTACTCCATCTGAATAATCTTCCCAAAAAAAAACCCACCAAAACTCTGAGCAAACATAAAACCTGAAAAAATCAGTTTGGTTTCACTACTGCTTAAGCTAAATACAGTCTGACAACAAAAATCCAGAACATTATTCAGACGTTATAAAAGCTAACCTTGATTTCTTAAAAACACATCAACAGAAGCTTTAAATCTAAAAAAAACCTAGACTGTGTTCTTAACTTCTTAACATAAATGCTTCCAAATTGCTGGAGCAGTCAACAAACTATGGCCAGACACTATTCATTTGGGCCAGAGGAGTAAAAAACACTCCAGAATACTCCCAGATCTCAAAAGAACAGTAATACAGAGAAACCATTCAGATGAAGATAATATGTATGTCTGAAATCATAAATCCTTTCAGTAAAGAGCTAATGAAAGCCAACTGCACCCCATCTAATATGTTTCTTAAAGTGAGAAGGGTCACAGGTCTGCTGTGAACTTCAGAGCCAAACGTGGACAAACATGCTACAAAAAAGCCTGTAGAGGAAGAAGGAGCCATAAAAATTCTGGGCTGCTGAGGTAGCCACATGCTTCACACAAAAAATTAATAAGAAATGAATATAAATGCAGGAAATTTCTGCTACTCTGGATCATATTTTAGCAGTGTGTTTCTGACTCTTCCCTCCCCTTTATTTTTAATACTGATCACTCGAGCATAATGAGACATTTGCTGCTCAAGAGCTGATCTGCTCCTGCTGCTTATTCCTCAGCTAATATCTCAGCCTACCACAGGACCATAATTAGGGCCATGGAGATGATTAGGTTCAGTCATCAGGACTAGAACTGGGCACAGCCTGACATTTTCCATTATGCTGGGGGGAGACACAGGGAGTGTTTTCTCACGAGTCTTCTGTTTTGCTTTGCCACATACAAAGCCTTCCTCTGTCCACCACGCTTCGTTTTGAATCTTGCCTCAGTTACACACCAAAACATGGATAAACACAAATTTGGTTTAAGATGATTAAACAGGGCCTGAAGTTTCAGGTTCGCAGGAAAATCAAGCAAGTTCCTTCTAGCTCCATTGTGCAAGTTGAACGCCACTCTAATTGGCAAGCTGAGGACTGTGAACTCTTAATACAGAGACCTGTTTTCATGCAAATTTTGCTAGTAATAAAAGGATAGGAAGAAAAATACGTCAGCAGAATTGTTCCGGTAAGCAAAATGTTTTTCAAATGCTTTCTTGAGTTGTCAGCAGCTCTAAGTAAAAACAGTTACCAGGGTAAAGTCTTGCAGCAGCAGCTGAAAGTTTTCAGTCGAACATTCTACTTGAGACCAGCACAGTGGAAAGCAAAAGGTAACAGCTACAAACACAGCCACAGTGGTCTGCGTGCCAGACTCACACAGAAGCAACACTTACACATGAATGGTTTTAGTCCCGTTAAACCGCATAAACTGGGGATGGGGGGGAGAGCACTTACAAATCCAATCCAGTGCACACATTCCTTCATCCATCCGGATCACCCACACTGACACCTTCATGTTCTGCAGGACACAGCAGAGGGCAACGCATTTCCAAAGCCAGTTCTCAACATACTCACCCAGCGTTACTAATGAAGACTGAAGCTACAGCAAAGTAAGTGAACTCTTGGAACACAAGGGCAAGACTGCCACAGAAGTCTCAAATTTATTCCAAATAATTCTACCACCACCACCACAGCGTAAGTTGAGGATGCCAAAGCATCCAAAGAATAAGCAAAATAAAATGGAAATAATTTAGTTTTAATCTCTTACCTTCTAATGTAATTTGTGGCATCTAGAACACACAGTATTGCAGAAATTATTGCAATAATAATCTAACAACAATTTCGTTTTTACCCAGAATTAATAACAACTTACTCTAATCTAACAAAGAACTTTTCAAAATATTAAGGTACAGATCACCGAGCGGGACCCAGTCAGCCTGCAAGTCTCAGGGCTCCCAGCTGCTCTAAAAAACAGCAGTGAAGAAAGCATTTACCTACTGCACAGGGGTGCAGTGACAATTAATTAATGTTTGTAAAGTGCACTGAAGCTGAAAATTACTAGATACCACACTAAATATTAATTACCACAACTACAACACGGAACCAGAACTGTCACAGTGCTCTCATTGTAAACTCCACTCACTGAACAAGCTGAAAAAAGTTTTCAGCACCAAGCTGAGGTGAGCACCTTCTATACAGACATACGAACACCTTTGCTGAACGTGCTGTGCGTGGCACCTTCCCAGCACACTCACACAGGCCCATGTGCACGGCACACGGACTCATTCCTGGCTGTGGCCGTGAACGGGCTGACGCACACAAACATCTGGCTGCACTTCCTCATCTGCGCCTTGCTGCAGGCCGCTATGCAGTTACCAAGAGTGTGACGGTGCTTTTCCAGAGTGCCAGTGGTTATGGATCCCAACAGCCAGAGCAGTCGCCAGAGCTCACTAACTGCTCATGATCCCCTCTGCAGAGGTGTTTTAGGAAAGAAGATAACTTTTTATAGACACGATAGTTCTAAACCCAGTGGAAATGGTTTCATCATAGTTTTACAGCTTCATCATCTTTATCCTTCCTGATACAGCTCTTTCAAAGAGACTAAAATAAATATAACAATTTAAAAGCTAAGAAAATGGCACCTTTAAAGCAGATAATAAGCAAATGATGCAATCCACATGGAAATAGAGAGTCTACTGAAATATTTTGCACTGTCACCTGTTTGGAGTACTTTAACAAAACGAGTTCAAAGGGAAGACAAGAAATGCCCCTGATCTGGACTGGTAGTTGCCACATGTGCTGCACAGAGAATGTAGATGATGACACTCAAGAAATCTGAAAATTTTAATCAATACCACATCCATCTCATCATGAGCTTTCCACACTGAAGGAAATGCTGCAACCTGTTTGTTCTCAGCCAACCACAGGCATAAGTATAATCAATAACTTGCAGTGATATGAGGTCAACTCTTGCAGCAAAGATACTTACAAGTATGGTTGGAAAAAACCACTTAACCATTCTTGTTAAGTAAGTGAACTACTTTGCTTCTAGCTCAGTCACTGGGTACTTTTTTAAAATAGGAAGAAGATAATAAAACATTAATTGAATGTGTCAGAAGAAGGATGTCACAAGAAGTATATCAGTATAGAGAGACATTGCAACACATGTGCTTTAAAGTAATTGCAGGATGCTGGCTCTGCTCCTAAGTAATTATTACATCAGTTATCTTATTCCCTATAGAGTTATGCAAATTTATTTATTTATTTTAAAAGATAACTTGCCCATGGGAAAGTAATTGCTGTGCAGCTACACAACAGCTGTAAGTTTCTGAAAAATAATGATGAGTTTTACTTCACTGGTTGTAAAACATGCATTTTACTGTCTTCCAAAAATATTGCATGTAACACTCAGGCAACTAGTCAAAGGAGACAAGCAAAGAACATCCAGCTACACTGATGTCCTACAACTACATTTAGGACATGTGATGTCCTACAACTACACATTTAAAAATCTCCTCCAAGTCTCTCCTTCACAGTAAGAACAGCACTCCTCATTTTTACACCATTTCGAATGTCCTGTAATAAAGCAGAACGGGGGCAATCAGAAAAGAAAAAAGTCTCAGCTGGAAATGATGCAGAAGAGAAAAGGAAGCAGTTTGGAAAAGGGAGGTAATAGCTCACACCCTTCCTTTCTACAGAAAGAAGAATTTCTTTCCAGATGGGATTTTCTACTCCACATAAGAAGTGAAATGCATCCAAATAGTTACACAATCACCACATCTTTTCCTATTAAGGCAAAGAAAACACTGTGCAGTTTAACTGACTGTTGCAAGCAGACAGACTTGTCACTCCCTCTGCAAACCAAACTCCCAGCTCACATCAGTATGTGTCCAATTAAACATACACTGTGCCTGGCCTTTATATACGGCTGGCAGAGATCCTTCTCCAACTCATCTGGTACTGGCAACCGAGAAGCCCATGGCAGCCACGCTCCAGAGCTCAGCTGCCCGAGCCTCACGACGCACAGCAGCCTCCATCTTTTAAAAATTTGTAGGGGATGCTTTTCAACACAGACCCAGAGACCATCAGAAGTGCATTGTAATCCTATCAGGATTTCATCAACGACAACCTCCTGGCATACCTGGATACCTACCAGATGGTCTTTCTAGCCTTTTGACAAGCCAGTAATCCTTCCTTCTGCACTGCGAGACACATCCCGCAGGGAGAAACCTGTTTCCTTACGCCTAAAGTAAGTTGGTTGAACCATTCCCCTAGACCTCTGTTCACTCACCTCTCTTGAATGCCCTTAGAAAAGATGTATTTAACCAAGCTATAAAACCACAAAATCTTTTTTTGTATGCATTTGAGCAATATGCAGAGTCACTAAAAATGGGATCTAACACTGTTAACATTCAAATACCAGAAACTTGAACCTAATAATCATTAGGGACAACGTTTGAAATTGTAAAACCTATATGTAATTGAATAGTTTTTATTTCCCTTTTAGGATGTTTCACCAAATATAGGAAGTTTTTTTAGATTCCCACCCAGTTCCTCCCTCTCACTGAAATCTACCATAAGAGACAGAACAGAGTCTTTCACTCAAAGAGTTGCCAGCTCCCAAAACACATTAGGGCATATCTCACCATAATTGATCTTATCTCTAAACTGCAGCTGTGGGACACGTTTTAGGAGATGAAAGTTTCAGCTTTGACTTAAAGGAAGTTTGTTACTTTTTGTAATCTGGAGAAATGCTTCCAGTAATGAGGGTACATCCCATCAACCAGCAAATTTACAAGCAAATGAAGACACTGCTTTCTTCTTTTCATAACATCATTTGAAGGCACATGAATCTCATGGCCAAGGGAGGGATTAATTGCTGAAATAGAAAACTTTAACAGTAGGTGACAGTACATTTTCTAAGGATGGAAGTTAAGACAGAGCATTTGCAGGACACAGATGCATATGTACACACACACATGCATTAGAAAGACATTAGCAGATTTCTTCATCTCAAAAAGAAATAAACAGCACAAATAATCACAGTAACAATGAAGCTTGACAGTAGGAGTACACAAAATAAAAGCTAACTATTAATAAAGTATCATTAACTCTTCTTCTGAGCATCTTCCCAGCTCTAGACAGCACATTATCACTACATTAATCTAGGAGTACTCATGCAGCAGTAAATCACTTTGCTGATTATCTATTTTTATCTGTTCTCTATTATTTCTCTTCCACAATGGAAACAAATAGCCGATGAAAAATTCCAATTTCCTTCTTTTCTAGCCTAAGTATTTAAAGAAAAACAAGCTTAAGTATCTTGTTAAAATGATACAATGAATTTCCTTCATCAATAGACATTAGAAGACCCACTGCCCACTTAACACACCATCCTATCCACAAGTCTCTATCAGCAAGTCTCTATCTCAATCTTTTTGCTGTTTCAGACAATGCAATGACCAGCTGTGCTCCTCTAAGCATCGTGGAAAGCTGTCTGATATCGTATCATAAATTTTGCTCCAGTATGAAGAGAGCTTGCAAAAAACCAAGCTTCAGGATACCCAGACAGAATATGCACAAATGTATAAAACGCCAGGCTTCATCTTCCTCCTTTTCTCAGTCAAGTGCCATTTAGGATACTGCTAAAGAAGTAAGGAAATACAGCTTCATTGCCTCTCTCTTCTTATTTTGTGGCCAAACCACACACCTGCCCAGATTCTGCTGGTACAAAACAGAGCAGCAGCTGGGCCTTCCTTATCACACACAGTTGCTACCGCTCCCGAGGTGGCTTTGTGCTCTACTTCGCTCACAACCCCCCTGTGCAAGAGAAACTCGATGAATTCCAACTTTTCATGTCTCAACTCTATCAAGTCAACTTTGAATCACAGATTCAGTTAACACTTGGGGAGGAGAAGGGGGGGATCAAAATAAACCCACAAGAACTCTGGTTTAGTGCAAAAAAGGAAAATATTATGGTGTGGATGACAAGCAAGTGAACAAACAAAGATATGCAAGCAGAGACATGCCCCTTACTAATGTCCTCATGGGCAGATTAAGGCAGCTGCTATACTTCAGGTTTAACTATACTTCAGTTTTAACTATAGGAAGCCTAGGAAAAGAAATCTTGGAAGACTTTTGCCTGGAGAAGATTTAGGATACCTTTACAACATTCAGTGTAGCTGATAAAAGTTGAGACAGTTTACAGATTATGTTCACTGGTTTTGTTTTAATCCAATTTGTGTACTCTGTACAAAGAGAAGTTTGTTCATCATGACTGTAAGGCCCAGTAAAAGAGCTCAAGACTGCACATTCTGATAAAAAATTCTGGTACTCAAATTATCTGTACCGGTGCACACATAGCCTCTTTTCTAAAGAATACACAAAAAATCATGTTTGCATTTGCTCATTTTTGCTATTTTTAACTTGAGAGAACAATTTTGTAGTGTTAACAGATAGCACTTCCTCTCCTTCTTTACAATCAACTAAATTACAATTTTTGGTGCATTGAAAATTACAGGAGAAGAAGGTTTACAGCATGCACTCAAACACAGATGTGATCAGGGCAGGAACAACAGAGGAATCAGCACCCACCAATTACTGCCTTCTACTCAAATTAGTGTGCACATTTATTATAAAGGAAAAAGGACTATATCTGATTTTCTTTTCCTAAAACACCCTGTCGTACATTTCTTTGATAATAACTTCCTTATAATATCTTTCCTATGACAGAAAGGCATCACAGAACCACCTTCAATAAGGAGGAACAAGAGGTCATAAGATGAGTCTTAATGACTATGTCAAGCTTTTGAAAAAAACCAAAGGCTGAAGTCAGCTACCTGCAACCACACCTGGCAAATCCTCAGAGCTCAAAACACAGCAGTACCTGAAGAATACGCGATTTCCACAAGTCTCATTGCTCCTCCCTCCATTTATCAAAATACAAAAACATATTTAGGTGCTTAAATAGGGACTCTGGCAGTTAAATTCAGCTAGCCATGTTCAAAGGGCTTGGCCAGTCTTACTAAGGAAGGTGTACTCTTCTGAGTACGTGAAAGGTAAAGACATGAGCACGTGCATGAAGTTATAGACTTCCTAATACTAAAGGAAAAAAAAAGCTTTAGCTGTCTTTGTTAGAAGACTGTGAGGGAATCCACATCATCTGCTTTATACATCACATTTTAAACGCTAAGGTTAAGATCTCTGCCTAAAGTGACAAACTCTCCCAGCAACCCTTTCAGAGTACATAACTTACTAGGCTTCTAGCACAGGCAAATAGAAAAATACTCTCCCACGGATGCAAACACTTGTTCCAATAAGATAACACTCTAAGTACATTTTGAAGCAGACACGAACTTTAAATAACAGCAGATGGTGTCCATCCATTTCAGAGGTCCCAGCCTCTCTCTACAGTTCAAGACATATATATATATTGACAAAGTACCCTGCTGCCCTGGTTCTTATCCACATATTTGGTCAGCCAGCAGAGCTAAAATACATCAACTAAAAATCTCATCTGTGACAGAAAATTCAAGTTTTATTTGTGGTTTGGATCAAGCTATTCAAAACACACTTGAACATACTACCATGTTGAAATTTACAACAAGCAAAAGAAACACTAAAGATGCTCAGTGCTGTAATATTTGCATGCAGTAATCAACCCATATACAGCAATTATGTATAACCTATAATACTTTAATGTTTAATATAGTGCTACAGAAGTTTGTCAAATTTCTTCATAAGTTTATTCATTTTATAGTCTATTCATTATTGTAAATACTTTAAAAAAATCTAACAGCCGAACTTTAAAGTGGAATATGAAATACGTACAGATGAAAAGAAGTGAAGAATGGAAACATGTAATTAATACTATGTACATTATGACATAAAGCCAGCACTAGCTACAAAATATTACAAACACCTTAATCCAAAACCAGGGAGAAAGAATTGTTTGATTAGGATCAGGATATAAAAAAGATCCCAAGTGCTGGCTTTTGTTCAGTGTCCTGTAACACGGTGTCCTATGCAACTCCAAGCCTCACTTCCTCAACAGCATTTCATGCCCGTAAAATAAGAGCAATGTGTTGCCACAGTACAGCAGTGTCAGGAAAAAATCATGAGACACTGTACTCTTGTGAACACTATGCAAAAATTAAGAAATGCAGGAACAAGAACAGCTAACCCAGAAAAGTAATTCCTATCTTCCTGAGCAAGAAACTGACAATTTCATATTCCAGACAAGATGCCAGTGCTGACGGTCCTCTGCCAGCAGACCTACTGAAGACTGGAGACTGAGCCACCCTATTCAAGGTGGTCACTTCAGGGGAGATGACCATCACCTGGAAAAGATATAACCTTGGACTACCATTCCCTGGAGTGCTGTCTGTTTTCTACAGATAGAAATTCAGTCTTTGGGCCTGTCAAGATAGCATCTTCTGCAATATTCAAACCTCATAAATTTGGAATGCAGAAAGTATTTTTCTATTCTTTTCTATTCCTGTGTAGTCCCCATGCCTGTCCCCAGCAAAGTCAAAATGACAACCAGATAGAAGGAAAAATTAAAATAAATAAAACACAAACATTTTTAAGAGCTTAAGCAGTTAATAAAATACCTAATTGATTCCAGTGGTGTTTCAAAACTTAAAAATTGTAGTGCTCACCATCGTGATTATCTGCATATGTTAACAGCTAAGGACCTGAGCAAACCTGCTAGAGTATCCAACGCAGTAATTTATTGCAATTAACTACTTCAAAGGTGACCTTTATTAAACCATCTTACCAATACACAGGATTCTTACTTAACCAATAAAGAAAAAATATAGCACCTCATGTTCTTTTCATATCTATCATGCATTGGCAGCACAAAGCAACAGCACAGTTATGACAAGAGGAGAAAATAACGGGGAAAACATAAGTTAAAATACTCAGGCACTACTAAAAATTAGCTACTAGCTATCACATCCCTCTACTTGTGCGGAACTCAATCCTGTGAGCTACCCCGACCCTTCTATGATTACAGGATCTTCAACAGATGCACCAGGTTCATCACATTTACAATCCTTTCCAGTATCATTGACACCTTATGCAGAATGCCTTCATGATACCTCAGCTGACAATTTTAATACCACCTTGATGGCCCAGAGGAGCAAATTTCAAATGAAAATGTGTGCCTTTCAAGTAAGGCTACTGTTGGCTACAGCCACAGCACACTTACTTACCAGGCCTTGGTTAAACAGTGCCGCTTCCCTTACCGAGCAGTTATGGGTTACAACATGTGCTCACTGTTCATAACTCTTCAACAGACAAAGGCAGCCCAAAAGGAAACACAGAAACTCGAGAACTTGGAAGAATCCCTAGCACTGTACCTATTGACAGAAGATCTTATAGCTCCATCTAGCTCTGTGCAGCGGAAATCACTGGGACACCTAAGAAAATGCAACCAAAACCACAAGGAATCTCAGTCACCACAGACACACTGATGTGGCATAACACTGTCATATACTAGTTCTTAATGGGTATAGCAGTGAAAAGGTAAATGATTCAACCACTTTTGTGCACGTGTCTCTATTCTCCATTGTGGCCATTCTCTTCTCGGTTACGTAGTTCATTTAGTGGAAGGAGCATGCTGGCAACAGACGAAACAAAAGGGTGGTGCAGTGGCAACTTTTTGACCTAAAATACCTCTCACTGCCACTGTTTCACGTGCATTATAGCTACAGGCTATCACCTGAAAAAAGGCTTCCCTAGAAATCCCAGTGACACAGAAAAAGAGGTGCAGCAACCACCTATGGCCAGCCACAGGCTCTGTCCTACAGCTCAGGAGACATCTCTCAAAGCAGCTGCAGCCTGCAACAGCAGGAAGAGATTCCCGCTGGTCTTAAATGGGGGTCACCTGCAGGGGAGGACAGCCAAGTTCAATGGATAGCTCCTCAATACTGTTAAACAACATGGTAAATACACATTTGCATAGTGTATTGGAACAAAACATAGGAAGGCAAACACCAAGTCATAATTCCCCTTCCTCTGCGAAAAAAGATTAACTTCTATAGCTGAACAATTTCACAAACTTTATGCCTTATCTAAAGTACTGTCTTTTTGACTCTTTGGAGTGAAAATATGCAATACTTGAACATGTAAATAAGAATATTTATAAAATACATTCTGTCAACATTTTTCCTCAATTTATGTTGATGTTTATTTAATTAACAGCATAAATTCAACTATTTAAGTTCTCACGTTAAAGATTCTTCAACAAGCCATCATGGTGTGTACTTGTATCAAATTTTCCTGCCACAGGGAAAACCATATCCATTAAAAATCCAGAACTCAGATTCAAGATCAGGATAAAACACTAATTAAGATTAGCTCAGATAAAAAAAGGTATAGAACTCTGCTAATTTTTAGTAGGACACTTTGCAGGTAACTGGATTTTGCCACCTACACATCAAAAAATACAACAGCTTCAGCAATTAAACAAAATTAATTATCTTCATTTATTGATATGTAAAATTTCAATTCAAGAACAGCAGGCTCTGCATTTTTGAGCAAATCTTTCCAATGTTTCCTGTTTCGTAACTGCTATTAAATCTTAACAAAAAGAGACGAAATGTAACTATTAGAAGAAACTTTCTAATCCAGCATCTTTCATGACAATTCTTGTGATTCTTTTAGATTACCAAAAAGAGTTTCTATAGCATCTCATAAATACAGTTTCTTTAGGATTCTCCATCACTAGCATATTCCAATATTCTTCCCCTTCTTCCTTGTGCAACACTTTGCTGAATAATCACTAAGTAGCATCAGACATTAACATGCTGCCTTTTATTCAGGAAGTTCAGTACTTCTAAAAAAAGGAAAATCTCCAGCAGTATTTTGAATTTCACATAGACTACCTTAGATCTACAGCATATTTACTCACAACCAGAGTAACATCCTTATATGTTACAATACCAAGTATGTCTATCCCCATTTGTGGAAAAGTTTTTATAAAAAATAAACTGATAACATCTGACCACTGTGCTAGAATGACACATCAAATGTTAAGAAGAATACAATGAAAATTAGTAATCTTCAGGTGAAAAAAAAGAATAGGTTTTAAGTACCTATTAGGCTCTCTTTTCATAAGCATACTTATGATTTGGGTTGTTCTCATGCTTCTCAGATGCTTTGTCTACAAGAACAACAGTTCTGCTAAGCCCAATCAAAGAAATACTAATTTCCAGAAATTCTGAGAATGAGCTGACATCACTGAATTTGGTTCCACTGTAAAGCTCACATCAAATTCCTGGATGAGAATTCTTCAACATCCAAGACGACAGTGCTTTTATCAATACAGACTGAGCTAAACAACAGCAACTTGGCCATCACAAGAGCCCTGCCTGTAGAGGATGGCTCTAAGTGCTACAGGAAGCAACTCTGAAATACTCCAGTGTCCCAGAGAGATCCCATAAGCACCTACATTGAGCAGTTCGTTCATCTTTGTCTCACATTTCAGAAATTCTTAACACAGATGAGAACAACTTATTTTGCACCACTAGTCCAAGCAAAATTGAGAAAAACTAACGACCTACTGAAAACATAATCTGCTTTATACCCAAAACTGCTGGCTTCTAGAATACGATACTGCTGATGGTGCTGTTCTCAGTCACAGGACAAGGAAGCAGGGAAACCTGACCTCACATTACTCTCTGCTCTCTTTGGAACAAAGCCAAAAAAGGAAGGAAACTGAAATCACTATTCAAAAAATTCTCATCTCTGACCATGTACTCCAGAGCCAATTACGGAAAACTCTCCCTTGACATCTTTGTAGCCCAGTTTCACACATTCACCTGTAAAAATCTTCACAAAATAAAGCACTCAGGTTAAATTTAATTTTCCACAGTCATCAATATTGCAAACACAAATGCAACTTTCCTTTTAATCTTCTATATTTAGTTTCTGAAAGAACTGAAGCTACCTCAAGATGCTCATATGCTCTCACCACGCAGTTTGAAACAAATTCTTCCATACTTTATCATCTCTTTTCCAGTTTGGTTTTTTTTTTCCCCATGAAGTCTAGAAAGACACCTACAGAGTAGCCTTTCACCCTTCTTCACCTGCAGGATTCCACATGTGTTAGCTAAACTACTGCCTGTCACCCACCATCCAGAGCTGAAGGTACTAGAAAACAAATGAACATGTGCTTTCTAGACTACATGTTTCTGCTTAGCATTAGAAGTGTTAAATACATACTTTGATTAAAATGTTAATATTTATTCCATATCATAGCTGATATCCTCAGATAGCTGGGTTTTGGGTTTTGTTTCTTAGCTGCTAGCAGAGAAAAACAAACACACATCACTTGAAGTAATAACGAATATCAGTGTGGACCTGCTGTACAGCAAAACCTAATGGGACCCAGCAGAAAACACACAAAGTAAACAAAGGAAGACACACACACACACACAATCATACTGTTTTCTTAAACACCAAGGGAAGTTCATTGAGGGATGGAATCACTACCAAAAACAATCCTTTATTTGCTAAAGCCTTCTGACTCTGTCTGGGTTTACATTGTAAGAACCAACACAATAGCTGCAGTGAGCCCTGTCAGAACTTCACCATGTGGAAGAGATTCACACCTGCTAACTGTACACCTCTCAAAAAGCACCCCAGCAGTTCATCTTGCTCTTCCCCAGCATCAGCACTGGGGTAAAAAAAGATGAAATTGATGCAACAACATTACTCACTAATCCATCAGCACTCTTCCTTTGTAAACTGCATTCATATTCAAGATCTGAAGTAAATATTTCTCCCTGCTACAATTCTCTTAATTTCAATTTCTATTCTCATGACTCTTTGCAAGTCCTGTGCACTGCAAGAGCACAAGTTAATTGCCTCAGTAAAATACATCCATTTCTTCAACACATCCAGTGAGTTTTTGCCCAACAGCCCACGGCATCCTGCTGCACTGTTCCCTTCTCCCAGTGCTGTCTGCTAGTCTTTGCATTTCAGAGTCCTCTTCACCCTGAGACCACCTTGCCACTCTAAAAACTAACTAAAAACCCTGCAGAGGTAGGAACCCTGTTCAAACACAGTCCTAATCACAGACTTGTTATTTCTGAATTTCAAAAAAGAATAAAACACAATAAACCACCACAATGAACAGAAAGCATGTTTGCTGTAAGCCTTGAACAATGTTAAAGATCTCAAAAGAATTTAGACAGCTTTACTTTGTTGAGGGGTTCTTACATAAGTTAAGGACAAATACTTGACTAAAACTACTGCTGAGATTTAAGGTACATTTTACCAAAACAAGTAGCTTTTACCTAAGAATTAACTAGATACTGACAACACCATAAAACCTGATTCAGGCTGAGCTCTGCTAGTCTTCATATTAATCTTCTTAAAATTTCTGACTTTTAAGAACAAACAATGGCCGCATTACAGGCTTACAACAAGGTTAAGCTTGAGAAGTTCTATTAATACCCTCCCTAAGGCTACAGGAAATTCCTTAAAGCAAGTGATTTTTTTGCTTTGCTGTGGATTATGCTGTAGGGTAGTTTATTGAAGCTCCCATAGAATGATGAGTTTATCTTATGTCTGCATCAGCAGCCCGTCTCTTTTTAGGGCTGAGATGCTCATCAGGAGTCACAGAATAAGTTAACAGAAAAATCTGGAATTCTGCCATATTCACTCTCTATATCCCGCACATAAATTAAGTTTTAACTGACTGGCAAGCATCTGATTCATTTGTGAGAAATAACAGTTTCACCTGTCTAAACTCCAAATACTCAAGAGCTGAAGTCCTTAGAAAAAAGTGGTGATGTGTTGTAATGGATCCATGATAAGCGTCTACACACAGTTAATGCACTAATGCATATCCCTAATTTGAAAGGATAGGAGTAAAATCATGGGCACCTTCCTTTTTGTATTTGTTTCTTTAATGCTTCCCCTCTACCACAACCGTGACATTTGGAATTTTAACCGAAAAAGTTGGTACAGATATGCAATTCTAAATGAACCTGAAAACCGAGGTACCAGTATACTGTTAAATAAAACTAAACACACCTTTCTTTTCAATTGCTTAGATCACTGCCTGAATCTTGTAGATCTAGTGAAAAACAGCTCCAAAATAATTTATTTCAGCAGGGTTGTTAGCAAAGTCCAGAGCAACCAAGAGAATCATCTCAAAAGCCTGCAAATAAAACAACTGAGCAGAGCTTAACAGAGCCTGTCAGCTCAGCTGGACTGTGGAGACACCTTAGTGAGCAACGCATCGCTATTTTAAGACGTTCGATTCTGTGTGTCCACAACCAGTAATTGTTTTGCCTTGTTCTGCCATCCAGAGGGGATGTCCGTAACTATTTAACACAAAAGAATGGTTGTTGAAGTGCTGCAAAGGAGGGAAATTGGACATCCACAAATAAAGCAATATTTACTTCTACAAAGTGATGAATCTGAAATTCAGCTGAGCAGCTCCCTGCATCCAGAGATGGGAATCAGCTTTCACTCACACCCACAGCACAAGGAGTAACTGGGGAGGCGGGAGGTTGGCGGTTACTGTTTCAGGGTGGGGGAAGATGCCGAGGGTGGTGGTTTTTGTTTTCTAAACTAAACACTGCATTTGTGACTCTCCCTGCCTAATCTTATATTAAAGAGCCTAGGCTCATGATATGGCACTTTTAATAAAAAGTCTGCTAGACTCATGTAGTCATTAAAGCAATACAATCTATATTAGCATTTTCCTTTTTTTTTCCCCATGAATAAAATGTTGGCATGTGCTAAAAACATGGCCATGTTTCTTTGTTCTGAAAAGCCATGGTGATATTAGAATTGTGTTCCCAATAGAATGAACTCACTGCTACAGACCACTGGCCTTAATTACTTAGTTGTGTAGACTTCCTAAGCAGTGTTCAATTAATCCACTGAAACCCATTTCAAAAACATTTTTGCGCTAAGGCTATTCATATAAACCATACACATTACAAATATGCTTTAGGTACAATAAAGTTATGCTAAGTTTATCCAAGAAACCTAACATTTTGTGTTGTTTTACTGTTTGGAAGTCTATCCTTTCCAATCAGAAATCAGTAACTACAATAAAAGGAGAAATTTTCCATGCTGAAACAGTAGTGTAAATACTCCAATTAAGTTTTGCTCTTTCTTCTTGCCTAGTAAATGCAGTGTTAACCAATGCATATTTGAAACTTACTACGATTGCCCAAAAGAATTCACTACTTGTGGATAACATCTGGCAGATTTATAGTCCACTCAAAACCCAAAGAATCATCAGGCACTGTATATATCTGCTATTTTGTAATATTAACACCGTGTCAAGAAGTATGAACATCCCCGAAGCATAGACCAAACTATAAAATACAATTTGCTAATATATTTTCTTTTTCCTGTTAAAAGGAACATACTGCTAATATTTTTTTCTACTTTTTTGTTTTTATTTATTTTTACTCAGAGTTAGTGTTTTCTTCCTGGAATAGCAACAGGGAGTTCATTTCTTTAAGTGGTGGTTACCTCATCAATATTTCTATTCGTAGGAATTTTGGAAATTCTATTCAATTTAAGGCATGCCCAAGTAGCTGTTAATTATTCCTCATTCAATGCTGCTTTTTTTAGGTACCTTCCATATTTAAGCTGTTGATTGAATAGTCTTAAGCAAATGGATAAAATTCTCAGTATGCCTGTTCTAAGTGGGAAGCAGTTACACAGAACACACTGCAAGAAAGCATCTCCAACACCTTTTAAGCTAAATGTACATTCTACAATTAATAACAACAAAAATTATTAATGCCCTTTTTCTTTCAATAAGAGTATGGTCATCATAAGCAGGTGTCAGAAAAACTTCACCTTTGAGTCTTTGAAAGCTTCTACAGCATAACACCAATTTAAGGGCACGTGTAAGAGACGGGCCGCTCCCCCAAAACCAGCTTTCCCCAGAGACTCACACAAGAGCAGATGTGGTGAGGAGAATACAGGCTTGAAATCATGACATCTCCCTTGGCCTCAGCTTTCACATTACTTTCCAGCCTTTTATACCTGGGCTTGTGGTGCCAGAGGCTCTGACCAGCTATCAACAGCCACACGATGCATCTGAATACCTTACAAGGGCATAATTTTCAACACTGAAGAGCATCATTTTGTTAAACTTTGTGCTAATGTTCACTGAAGCCTTGTTAAGGGACTGCTGATGCCATCTCAGGAGGAAAAGCATAGTACAGCAAGGGAACTTGTAAACATTGCAGTAACAGTACGGTTTTAAGAAACAACTATATTTTAGCAAATAAACCCTTCATCTCTTGCTTTCTTAACTTGTCCTTAATTCTGCCTTTTTAAGTAACACTTGTGAGATTTATTTGCTTCATTTTAGATTCATCCAGGATGTTCATACCACAATTAAGTTATACGCACAACTTAAATAAGTTAGCACTTAAAAATGGAACAATTAGAACTTTTATACAATTAAGAATTAGGATCCTCTAGAGGACAGTCTGTCTGCAAAACTACTACTTGTCACTGCTACATTAAGGCAGAAGCCAAAGGCAAATTGACTTCGCCTTCTGGGAAATTTAATGATCCCCAGAAATTCTCTGCTTAGAGTTAAGTCAATTGTTGTTCATTAATTCCTTATTCCTGAAAAGAGCTTCTGCTCTAGCTTCACCTTTCTCTTCTACTCATACCATCCTCTGATGACAAGTTAATTCTCAAGATTTCATTTTTAAAAACAGTATGTGTGGGTCAGAGTTCTACAAAGATTTGCCAAGTTCAAACAATTTCATATTTAAAGGGACTTTTTATGGCACTTTAGTTGCTCTCTCACAGACACGGTGCAGTATATTCTGCAGTAAAGCTCTTTTGCTTTTACTTTTTAAGAACTGCAGTCATAAAAACTAGTGACCCAGTTTTAGTGAAGCTTTGCACAATTGAATATAAATACTATATAAACTGTAGGGACAGCGATGTCAACTAAAAGCAGCACTGATGTCAAAGGAGAATCCCTGCTTTAAGTTTAAAGTAGCCGGTTTGACAGAATGCACAGCAGTCCAGCCCTTCCGCAGAGCTGCAGTGTTGAGAGATGTGGTTCCCTTCACTGTTGACAGCTTATTATTTTCATAACCATTCCATTTTATCACTGGTTAGAGTAATTAAGAAATCTAGTTCAGGTTCATTGTCTAGTAAGCTGCATTTCTGTCAGGCTGCCAAAAAGTATGTCAAATGTAATGGGAGGCAGAAAGCACACCGGGAATGCTTACATGGGAGCAACTGAACTGAAATTTTCGATTCATTTCACACATAAATCTTTCTATTAAAAGTCAACCCAAATCAAAAATTGTTTCAAAACTAAGCTTAGTGCTGTATTTTATGATTGCAGGTTCTATTCCAACTTTTCAAGGCAACATTGTTAAAAATTACCCAAATAATTTCATAATTTCTCTCTTTTACTGGCTTCATGGTACAAATAACAGTGATCACTTTGCAGCAAAACCTCTGTGGAAATACACTCTCTGTTCATGACCCAAGATCACAAACGCGATCTTCATCCTACCAATAACTTGTCTTTCTGGCTTGCAAAGTGGAGCTTGGTATTGGAAAATGAAATATAGGAAGATATTTGAAAGGTGTTGGACATGTCTTGTCTCACTAAAACCACAGCATCACATTTCATTGATTTAAATAAGACTGTACTTTTAAAAGTTCCTTCTTATAATTCAGTCAGCTCTGGAACGTGCTTCCCCAGTTTTGACCTGACTAGATCTGAATTATATACAGGACATTTTACAAGCTGCAGGGTGATTCTATCAGGCTAAAAGCATAATTACAGGTCGATTAGAAAAACTGTAATGATGCTCAAAAACTTGCCTCCACAGCATTTCAGCAGCTCAGGCCTTCAGCGTGAGCTGAATGAACGGCTCACGAGCCAAGGCACCAGGACTCTGCTCTGTCCCAGGGGACCCTGCTACGCCAGCTGTCCCTGAGCCAGCCTTCTGCCTGCATTCACGCTGAAGGAATGGTAGGAACCTCCCCACTATCCACACACAGAGCACTGTTCTGAGCCACAAACCTTGAAAGCAAAATCCCCCATGAGAATATTGCTTCTCTTTAACCAAGTATATAGTTCATATTGAAGCAATAATAGTAGAATAAATTCTTCTCAAGACTCAGATATGCAACAGTTCTTACAATAGGATTACTATACAAATTATACTTATTAAAATGTTTTAAGAACCTTTATTAATCTTTAATTACTTTTATAAATTTTTAAAACTTTGCATTTACAATATCCAACATTGTTCCTTTTAGATCTACACAAATGATTACATTTTTTTAAGTTTTTGCTTGTCTCAGCTAAAAAAGGAATTTCACTCCACTAACCTAAAACTGATGCTGATGAAGGCTTCAATCAGTAAAAAGTAGCTCTGAGCTTCCCCACTGCTGGAGATCCTCAATATTCTGTCATACCCAGTCCAAAAATGAGCCAGGGGCAAGAGCACAGAAACCATGAGCAGGTTGTGACACCTCTGTTTTAACCTGTCCACATCACATGCTGCTGCATGCAGATCACAAACTGCTCCCACCTTCCTCTGCGTAAAGCAAGAACATCTGCTACTGGAACGTGTCTTGAGTTCTCTTGCTCTCAAGCTTCTAATGTGTCTTATCGCTACCTTTATTTTTACATTTCCATTGCTCTGGTAGGTTGTTCTTCCCACAAGAACACCACAGGCTTATCCCGGGGCTTTTGTTTGTTTTCCTTTTGGGAGAGTCTAGAACTAAAAGCAGCATCAAAACAAGTGATTTGTACACAGCATTGCTAAGTTACCTGGATAAATCACAATATTATTAGGTTTTATCTTCATATAAGCAAAATAAAAAAGGCATTTTCCACAGCACAGATTTATTCATTTGGTGAACAATTATTCTCTTTCATATTAATCAAATCATTAGTAAATTCAAAAGCACAGCCCCTAGCATTGCATTCTTCACCTGATCTTGACACCTTGATTTTGTTAGCTGGATTTTTTTTCCCATTTTTTTAAGTCTTTCATCAGCCATCCATCCTACAATTTAAAATAACTTGCTACAAAAGCTGTCAATAAACAGAACTTTCTCAAGCATTAGAATTCAATTCTGTCCATTTAAAAGAATATCACCTTGGTTTGTTTTTAAATGAAAAAAGAAAAAACAACTAGATCTACTTTTAATTCCACAACATATAAAGCAGAGATAGACAAGCTTTCAGGCCTCTTCCTTCTCTGCTAACTCTATCAACATATTTAAAAATTAAGTAGCCACCCAGAGGTTCTGACTCCTGTTTTATAACTCCAGAGACTACTTTTAATAGGCAATGAGAAAAATAAATGGTCTATTATTTACATTTCTGAATTATTATCATCATAGCATGGAATCTTTCTGTAGCCTTCACAAATTACCATAAGACTTTTTGAAGTAATAATTTCTAAGTTTTTTTTGTCTTCACAGTGAGTTATTCACATATTAAATTTTCTATGAAATTAACATGACTTCTGGAAATGCAGCATCTTAAACTATATTACTTCACTTATCTATATGCCTCACTGTGCTTTATGCATTATTCCTAACAACTTCAGAATATAAGGAAGTTAATTTCTAAAATTACTGCATTTTATTATTAATGTCGCTACACTAAAATCAAAAGTATGTAAGTGGAAATATGGTTCATTGTACCGTTTTCTAACTCTCTGAATGGACTGCAACTGATGAAATTAAATCTAAGGCTGGTCCTTTTACTTTAGCTGGCCTGGCAGCCTTTGAAAGGCAGGAGGGGACTGGCGGTCTGAAGCCAGGTGGTGTCAGGCAGGTAACTCCAAGCAAGTCTATTACAGCACACAGGAGACACGGCCAAACACATTCCCAAACACCTGCTAGAAAGAGCTCACCGTGGGAAGCCTGGCTTCATATTCACGCAGTATCTTCAGAAAAGGATTTCTATTGAAAGCATTAGGCTCCTAGAACAAACACCCGTGAAATCCCCAAAAAACAATAAGAGAGTCATATCACCCCTACTCCTCCTCCTAAGTATTCACACAATCATCATGGGAAAATTCATGGGACCAGCTATGGTACCAACACCAACCATACCACACTGACTGTCTGGCACATACAAATTGCACACTCATGCTGAGGCTACTGCTACTACTGGTGGCATCATTGAAACAAATGTGGCTTATCTCATGCTTAACACTGTGCAAACAGATCTGCTGGATAAAGATTAAAGTTCTGAATTCGAGGAAGTTTTAAGAATGAGTTCTGAAGCTGCTAACAAACATGCAAGGTTTACTTAATATTACCAAATAGCACTTCAAAGTTCAGTTGTGGACTACTTATTACAGTTGTCTGTTCTGTAGCATGAGCATTGAGTTAATCCAAAAAATCATGTAATTGCTACAGTAAGATGTTCAAGGCACATTCAGAAACTCAGGTTTAATTTAACAGAAAATACCTTTTGACGTTTCTTTAGAAAACACAGCAGATACATTTTGAGATCAGGGTTTACTTTCTCCTTACCAAGCTCGGCACATATGTAACAAGTCTTAACTCAATTAGTTGGAAACTGATTTAGCTATATGTTTATAGGTGAAAAACAGAAGAAACCATTGCAAGCAAGGAACGTGAAAGGCCTAGGAAGGATCTCACCAAAATGTCCACTATTTCATTTTATTTACTTGCTTAAGTAACAGTAAAGGACTTACCCACCAGCACTCCAATCCAATTGCCTCCTGTGCAGCATTGCTCATCTTTAGAAGTCAATTTTTATCACTCACTGGGTCTTAAACTCATGCTCTTCACTGAAGCATTTAATTCAATGCAAGTGTTAACTCTGATCTAGAGAGAATAGGGGAGTAGGGGAAGTATCACTGGTAAAGCACCATGTTATTTATCAGTAGAAAAATAAAATAGAAACAGCTTGTAACACAAGCAAGCTCAGTGGAGTTCTGAAAACCTATTTCCTTGCTATTCTCCCTAAACTTCAAACACACACACACAAGGCAGCTATGACAGAACTGCTTTCTGATGGAGTGCAAAGCTTCCCTACCTAAGAAAAGTTATATATGTTTTTCCTTGCTCAGTTTTTCCACCTTCGTCCTCAGGGCAGTATCATGTGATACGGCATAATAGAGCATAAAACACATATTCAAACATCAGAATATTTTAATGCTACAGAATGAAATGCAGGACATGCTACTTCAAGTCTTTAAGAACATCTGTGATGGGCTTTAAAAAATGGTCCTGCACTGCAATAGTAAATTTGTCAGTGGTGCCAAAATCTACCAATTCTAGGTCCACATTGTCCTCTGACCAAAAAAAAGCTCAGATTGTGAAGTCAAGACATTGTGCTGCTGCTGTGAGCAGATAACACACTATCTGGTCTTCCAGCTTGAGAACATTCTCAATAAAACTGTGTCAAGAAATTTTTGTCACAGATACAAGATACACATGAAAATCATGACCAGGACCCTGAACTGGAAAATGTAAAGACTGATGAGATTACCCAAATATTCCTTGTTAGTATTACTTTGCTGGCTTTCATATTTTGATAATGAAAAATGTGATGATTAAACACTAATATGCAAAAAAAAAAAAAAAATCAGCAGTGAGAAGGATGATAAGAAGCACTTGCAACCTCCTGTTTTAACAGCAGCTGCTGATGTAAACTACATCACACCCTTGCTAACTCAGACATCCCACGGGACATCAACCTACCACAATCTCAAACATGGCACTCCTAAGAAACCAGTGTGCACCAACTGGAAATAAGACACAAAAATAGCCTTTAACATTTAAAGAGTTTGACACCCCCTCCTTTTTCCCTTTTCTTTCCTTCTCCACAGGTTTTTTAGATAAACAGTGTCCTTTTGATAGCTGCATTTGCAAACTCCTCAGTCAAAGTCTACAGAGCCAGGGGTTCACAAGCACCTGTGAATTCTCCGTATGCTCCGATCCCGCAGAGCGCAGGTTAGCCCTGCTGAGGAAGCACACAGGCACAGCAAGAGATTGCTGGCTCTATAGGAAACACCACACGTGCTGAGGAGTATCAGGAAGAAACTCCACAGAGCCCTCAACAGCTAGAAACAAACACACACCAGCTTCTTCAGTGCTGCCATACATACACATCTATAAACTGATACTCACTGATGTTACCAGGAAAAGGAAAACATGATGCGATTGTAGGGAAGAACTACAAAGGCAATTACAAATGTTAATAAGGCAGGAATCAACAAACTGAATATTCTCTCTATAATACTACAACCAAAAAAATCCCAAAACAGGATCCAAAGGCATCAGATGGAAACCAAAACAAAAAATTTCTATTGTCATGAACATTCCATAAACCATGTAAAAGAAGCACTTTACGGTATTTACTGTATTTGAATTTCTACAACACCTCCCCATGCTAAATTTTGGGAATGACTGAATTTCAATTGATTTCCTTTCATACTGCAATCCCAGTACCACAGAAGCCACTGGGGAAGAACAGAAGGTATGAGGAAACTGGCACCTCCATTACAGATGGTTTTCTTGCAGAACCCACAGCCTGTTCCCATTGAACAAGGAGAGCACAGTGACTGCTAACACACAAAAGAACACAGTTTAAAGATGGATACTGGTTTCTTTTAAACTGATTTTATAAACCATACCCCCATAGAAGAGCAGGGTACTTTCATCTAGTAAAGCAGATACCTTTACGATCTATCATAACAGACATTTGTGTTTCAATAACCATCTTAGTGAGAAGCCAAGGAACAGTGTACTGAAAGTATAGATTTGGACAGACTCCTTCGAAATGCTGTAAGGATGTATTAAACCTAATCCTTAGGGGGGAAAACAAAGCCTGTAGTGCTCTGTCGTGTTAGATTTTTCTCTTAAGATGTGAGAACATGACAGTGAAATTAACTAAACAAAAATCTTTGTGAATATTCAAGCATTTCAAGTGATCTTAAAGGAGTACCTTAAACACGCTACAGAAGAAGAATATATTCAAAGACAGTATGAAGCTACAAATAAGCTTTAAAAACTAATATGTACCATTTGTCAAATTGACAGCCTAAAGTAGCTCAGTTGTGAAAACTGATGCATACTGCACAAAAAGCCAGAATATTAAAAACCAGCAAAGAGTCAAACAATAAATTACAATGTATCTGTACATCGTACTTTTGCCCTTCTATCAAAGCATACTATCTGTTATGCTTACTCCCCACCTCTTACAACAACATTTTAGAGATAACATCTGTACATGATTAGGACTAACCAGATGATTAACTACCAGTGGGAAGAAAAGATTAAAAAAAAAAAAGACAAGAAACTGGTATAATGGTATTTCATTTCCTAACCCAACAGTATTTTCCTACTGTGTGAAAGAATGGCTTGCCTTTGAGAAATTGGGCAAAGCATTATCTACACCAGCTATGATATTCCTCTACAACTACAGGTCTACTTAATTCTTCAGAGAAAGTCTGAAGTAAGTATGTGTCATGGCCTTTTGGCTGATTTGTATTCTTAAAGCAATGCTTTGCTCCTTTCCCCTTTCTTCCACCCTCCACTGCCCCCTCCTCACCCGTCACTCCATCTTATCTATAAACTACATAGAATGGGAGGAGACTGATATGAAGTGTCAACCAAAGTTTATCTTCCCCAAACCAGCGACTCACAATCTCCTTCTTTGTAAAAATAGCAACCTTTTCCGTAAGACTCCAGGAATTTATGGGACCATGCCAAAATCCTTACTTGGGCCAGTCCTTACCAATAGTTCATGTAGTGATCAGCTATAGTTACAGTTTCTCAGGATGGCATCTGAGCAAACAATGAAATCAAACACTCTCAGTGGAAGACAGGAACCATCATTTTTAATTTGTTTTCACAAACATAGAGGGCTTAAAAGCAGAGTAGTACCTCTACCATGAATTCTGTAACTGATTAGCATAAAAAAGAGAGCTAAAAAATCACTCTTACAGGTATAAATACATTGGCATGTATAGAGTGAGCATTCTCCTACAAAGATCAGAATTTGGACCGGCTCCAAGAGACCCTGCTTTGCTGTGTGAGTGGCTACATGGATAGACTGACAACACAAGAAGCAGAATGAAGGTGGAAAGCCACTTGCTCCATTTCCCATAAAGGGCAGAGGAGAAATCAAGGAAACTACAGTGGTAGTAAAAGTAAAAAAAATGAAAGTCTTTCTGTACACAAGATACACTCCAAAATGCAATTCCTTCTAGCATCAGGTTTTGAAAAACACTGCATGATGACATTATAAAGGAAGTCTTATGCACAGGCCACAATTACATAATGCATTTTAACTTTTTAAAGACTTCAGTTTGTTTAACTGTTGACTTTTTCAAAATACAACTAAAATAAAATTTGGAATTATGTACTGAAGCACTTGAAAAGTACGTGGCCAAGAAGTCTGCTGAAACAAATTGCAAAAAAAGAAAACATGGGTCATTCTCAGGTAAAAAAAAATCTAAACAATATCCTGAATCTGATCTGGGAAGTCATACAAAATTGATGAGTCACTTATAATCTGCCAAATAAAAGTCATGTACAGCAAAGTATATTTTGAACAAGTTCATATGCACACCCATTTTGACCAGCTGGAATTCCACCATCCCTAGACGTACCTATATACAACTGTTTACCAAGCATTCTGTTATGAAAAAATTCAAAGGCATAGTCACAACATTTTACAGTGAGGAGAAACATTATTATTAGTCAGAGCTGTCTTTTATCCCCACTCAACAAATAAAAAGAGTCAGTTCTGATCTACATGTAAACTCTACATATAAAAATATAAATACTATGGAACAGGGGTTTAAACAGTCACTTGCACAAACCCAATGTAACCTCATTTCCTGCACAACAGTGAATACTTCTTGGACTTCCCACACTCCATGTGTTTATTCCAACTACACAGGGAAGCCTGAAAAAATATTTCAAGACACCATAAACATCAGATTGCTTGCATTAGTTCTAGACACAGTAACTTCTCTGTAACAGTGAGCATGGATCACTGCTTCCTTCACATGAGTTACTTCTTTAATCTTGTGTTTGTTTCCAAGAAATAAACAAGCATTTAAGATAGTTACTAGTAAAACTAATGACCCAGATATACAGAAAAGGAAAGCTCTAAGAACTGAAAATTGCACCCAAACCAATCAAATATGAAATCCATCCCTTAAATTTCATTAAAGCATCTACACATTGTCAAGGCTGCTTGTGTGAGGAGGGGTTTTTTTCCCAATAATCTAGCAGCTTTCCTCCTTCAAATGAACAATGCCAGCTTTCTCACCACCATCTCAGTGCCTCTTCACTCTGCAGTTTTACTGCCTGGTACCAAATCTCTGTTGTTCAGCTCTGAACATCTCCTGTCAACTGAACTAAATTTCACGGAGGTGCTGGAGCATGTCCAGAGATGGGCAATGAAGCCGGGGAAGGGTCCAGAGCACAAGTCCTATGAGGAGGAGCTGAGGGAGCAGGGGGTGTTTAGACTGGAGAAAACGAGGCTCAGGGGAGACCTTATCCCTCTCTACAGCTGCCTGAAAGGAGGCTGTAGCCAGGTGGGAGGTGGTCTCTTTTCCCAAGTGAGAAGCAATAGCACAAGAGGGAATGGCATCAAGCTGTGCCAGGGGAGGTTTAGATTGTACATTAGGATTGGATAACCCCAAAACAGTTATAAAGCATCAGAACACACTATTCAGGGAAATTGTGAGGTTACTATCCCTGGAGGTATTTAAAAGATGCGTAGATGTGGCATTTAGGGATGTGGTTTAGTGGTGGACTTGGCAGTGCTGGGTTAATGGTTGGGCCCGACCATGATGGATTTTTTTCCAGCCTAAACAATTCTACCATACAATGATCATCTATCTCATTCCAAAAAACACTTGCCTACATAGCACATCTGCATTTAATATAACACAATTTAAGCCAGACTCTGAATAGTGGAATGCTTTATTAGAAGGAATACCAAAACTACATTAAGAAACCAATATAAGTATTTCTGCATCTCATAAGTACCATGAAATTCTCAGAGCTAAACAAACACATCAACGAACCACCTCTCTCAACCAAGAAAGTGCTGACTACGTAAGTTACAAACTGTAAAAGTTCAAAGAAAAATAGTCCATGGGGAAAACAGTAAATTCAACAAATTTAAAAATAAGGAGTGGAAGAATAACTAGCTGGTGAGAAACAGGCCATTTTCACATGATAGAAAACCCAATTAACAGTGTTTTTCATTTATTTCCAACAGATAATTACACCATCTACATACACTTTCTAACCTAGTTCTACATCTGTTTAGTAATGAAACTTTTCTCCAACACTACACAGTTTTCCATAAACTGTAATTTACATGGGCAGGTACTTGTGACATTGTTTTTGACAGCTATTCAAACAGTTAAGCTTTTCTTAACAGACCATGAGCTTATTTTGTCAGAAGTCCAAGAATGAATTGGACGATGCTAAGTAACAAACAAGAAAGGAAAAAATACTGTCTGTACTCTCCTGGGGGGGAAAAAATCTGGACAGTTCCATGGCAAAAACTGAACATAAGAAATATATCCCAAAGCAGCACTGAAATTAAAAGAACACTAAATAGACACAATATAGGCATATTATCAAACTGAGGAAATGATACAGTATTTCCAAACAAGATTCAAGTAAAGGACACCAGTTATTAAATGCAAAGTTTTTGCTTATTATATTAATGAAGGGAAAAGAAAAGCCCTCATATTTCACAGATGAAACCATGTCGTTAACAGCCTAACATGCTGCAGAAGACTCTATTTGGTTGCGATTCATGGGATAAGGTCAATTCACACGTACAGCTAATCTGATATCGATCTGTCACAGCCAGCTTTTCCACCCCACGTCACCCCTTCAATGGACCAGGGAATCCAGCCATCACGCAGCCATGTTAGCTCAGTCTGTCACATGAAGTGCAACTATTTAAAACTGCCTTCTTAAAAGGAAAGCCTAGAAGAAATGCTTTGGTGTGTGGAAGCAATCCTGTGCTTCAGTCTTAGCCCTCAAAGATGCTGTGTTGGAACACACAAGTCTTTCAAAAACCTCCGCATATGGCTTCCATCCATAGAGCAAGAAGACTATCAAAATCAAACATTCCATGTAGCAATCCCTAAAACAAGGATTTTTACGAAGGGAAGTCCTCATTAAAGCAGCAATCAGAAGTGGCTAACCCCCTCCTGAATCAAACTATGCATTAACCACAGCAGTCAGAGACATGACCTTTTTTCTTCACATGACATGGCTACTTCTCACTCTGCCTGATTCAGAAGCAGCAGAGGTGCTACACTCCAATTGTAATATCCAACCTTGACTTGATATTTATCTCCAGGGAAGAAAATAATTGGATGTCACACCTACTAACTCAATTTCATTCTGCTAATTATTCTTTAGTGGTATTTTTTTCTTTTTCTTCCTTCATCACTGCATTCTGCATAGGATTAACTAAGTCACTGGTGAAATTATTTTGAAGACTATTGATCACATACACAGTAACTACCCCCTCAATATCTCTTCAGAAAAAAGCAGTATATAAAAAACAGATCAGGTTTGATATTTATATTGTAGTCTTCAAAGTCTTAAGAAGACCTAACACATCTCACTATCTACTTTTTAACTTTAAAAATGCTTAAGACATGGTTATTACATTTTTATACCAATGCAAAAAAACAACAAAAACCCAACTCACAAACACCGATGAGCCCACCTCAATTCAAGAAAGCCAGTCCTAGTTTCTGCAGCACTCATTTCCCCACCGCAGCACAGGCTCCTGCATAAGACCAATTTTTGTTCAGTGTGGTTCTCCAAGAAACCCACAGAGAATGAGTGCCAAAATCTCCAGTGTCCTTTCTATTACTGAGAAAGTATGTTCACGGAAAAATACATGTATCATTAATGTTCTATGTCAAATATGTACTGGATTCAAGCTTTTAGAAGTAAGAATGTGACCATTTCATCAGTTAGCCTGGTGATCCAGAGGCTGAACTGAGAGCAGAGAACATGCCTTAACAAAGAAAAGATAAATTGCTTTTGTTTGGAGTTTGGTTTTTGGTTTTTTTAAAAGTGAAGTTTTACAGAGAGTTATAACATAAATAAATCTTTGCACAGTTCTAATGGCGATCCAATGCCTAAATGCTATAGAATATTTAACATACACATGCAAGTGCTAATTAACTGCAGCAACCTTCAACTCCAGAAGGGCTGAAAGGCATAAAAACCAGCAAAACAAGACTTGTTTGGAGGATGTGGACTTCATAAAGAGGGCAGATTCAACAGTTAAAAGGTACATAAGAAATCAGTCTCCTGATTTTACACGGAACAAAACATACATGCACATGATTGTAGAGATGCAATTACTGTATATCATTGTCCTTCCCAGGGGTTTGACAGGTCAGTAGGATAAAAGGAAGCCCCTAAGGGCTGTTGAACCAAAAACAAAGCTAAGAACTGGGCGCAGCAGAGTGGGGTTTACGTAACTGCTCTACCAGTCCTCTCCACATTCTGCCACGCTCCATATTTATATTCATTTGATTATATTCATTCCTTTTAAGCACCTTCACTATTCCAGGTTATGCTGTAATAAAAACACAGCTTTTGAGATCCACAGTTCTGCTATAGAGATTTCCCTTAAAATGCTGGCAGTGATGAAAAATACTACCTGCAAACTTTGCCCAACTTAACATCCCATCTCACATTTATACATGTTCCAGTTATTAAAACATCACTATGAGATTAATATATCTGTAAGAATTAAGTTTGTCTCTCTCAACATCAGTTCAAGGAGGTAACCATTTTATACAAAGTATTTATGTGAAGGTACCCTGGAGACATACCAGCTAAAGGGACAGCTTTGTCAGCAGCCAGCCCTGTCTCAGTAAGCCAGTGGCATCCTGCCAGAAAAACACCTGCAGACTGAACAACCTGCAATATAAGATGAGATACACAGAGAGAAGAGCAGAAAAACAAAACAATGACAGCATTAATTACTCAAACAGCTCAATGACTCACAAGTGGGACAACACTTACGCCAAGTTAACGCAGGCGTTTCTTCCCGCTGGCTAGTTTCGACTTTTTGATCCTGTCATCAAAACAAGTTTTATTTCTGCCTGCTGCCTTGTTCCCTATATCCCAATTATTCACAAACACAGAGGATGGTCTTGCTCAAATCATTTATCTATCCAAAGCATGATGGTCTGGGATTTATTTCCTTAAAAACAACACCACTGATGAAAAAAGTTAGTTCCTCTTTCTCTCAACTAGGACAAAATCCATCCCAACATGTTTGAGCAGCATCTTCATTTCTTATTAGTATGTTGTGGCATACTCTCTCCTGCATTTCCCAGCTCTAGCAACACAGAAACCATTGTGATTACCACATTGCATTTGCTCTGTTCCAGTAACCTACTGCCCCACACAGGTCTGTGCTATGTGTATCATGAAACAGTAAGAAAATCTTTGAATACTCCTATCCTTCAAATCAGATTTCCTTCTACACTTTAGACAAATTATAAAGCAATTTAAACCATGAAGGACTGAGTTGGGTTTACCCACCCTGCAAAAAAAGCACCTTAATTTTTCCAAAACACAGGTTGGTAACAACTCAACCTCATTAGCTGTACACATACACAGCTCCTATTTTCAAACCTGCTATTGCTATAGGTCCTAATGTTGTACAACAGTGTTCACATTTGACTTTTCTTCTTCTCCCCTTCCATTTCAGAGGTACTTGCTCCTAACACTGTTTTGCAAACTGAGACAGGATTTCTTTCAGTACCTCATTTACCAGCGTAAATCAAGTCTAACATTAAGAAATGACATATTAAAAATATACCAAAAATAAAACAGAAACACTAAAGACATTTTATTTGCTGTTTCAGTAAATTTTACCCTTAAATTGTCAATCTGGCAGAAAGGGCATAGAAAATGTTTCTATACAAAAACTTCAGAAAATATGCAAGGTATCTTAGCACTTTTTTAGTGTCATCTAGTAACTCATGCAAGTATACTATAATTCCTAATCTTGTGAAAACTAATAGTCATTTTATCACATTGCTACTCAAAATTAAATAACCAGAATTTTACAATCTTCATCATTTGAGACACCAAAATTATTAGCCACTGACTCCGGCCAATATTCTTTAAAAATATGAACTCCATAATTTAAGCTAATAACTACGGTTGCTGAGGTTTCTATAGTTACTCCTGAAGGGGTCATAGCTCTCTGAAATATGTGCAGGCTCTAATAATAAGCTCCACCACAGCATGCTAACAACCCTTAATGATTAATTAGGCAAAGACCAAGTTCCTGGTAAAGCAGAGAATCCCAATATATTCATTACCTAGTGAAGCAGCAAACAAAACAACTTCGGATTTTCAGATGAAACTGTGACTTTAGGTTGCATCTTTGCATTCTGACAAGTGCAAAAAGCCCTATGTCCAGGGGCTGCCCAGTCAGCCACAGCCCATGGCAGCAGCCAGCACAGCAGAGTTCCCACCACGGCACCACCAGCAGGAGACACCTCCTTATTTTCCCACCTTTGCTCTCCAATGCCTCCATAGTAAGTGTGATCCTGCATTAGCCTCCCTAGAACTTTCCTGAAGAGATGACAAACAAAATAAGTATCTGTACTGTGCAGAGCACTTAGGAACAAACTGCTAGAGTAGGTAAACAATAGTTTATCAGTAGATAAAAGTATGGGACAATACCTGTCAAGAGAGCTAACACACTAAAACAAAATACAATGCATTTGTACCTCTCTAAATTGCTGCTCTCATGTTGGCATTGTGATTTTCTGGTTTTTTCTTATGTTTTTCTTTATTTTGCATTTAACTGAACCGCATAGAATAACACAGAACAATTAATCACTCCCAAGTATTATAGGTTGCTATTGGCTTGGGAAGAAAATAGAAGAGATACATTTAAGTAGGCAGAAGTTTAAAAATTAAAAAAAACGCAGTCAGGCTATAAATCTAATGAAACACCGTTTTAAAGCCATGCAGTGCAAAAGATAACACTCCCTTGAATGCTTGTGACCAATTCCTGTATTTTTGCCATGCCTCAAGTGAGTAAGAGACCACTTTCATCTCCAAAACTCCCAAACTTGCAAATGCATTTGTGGCATTACAGAAGTTATGTTTGTGTTAATAAATGCCACTCTGGGAAAATGACAGACCTTTGTTTCTCCATGAGCTAAGAACTTCCACCCCACTTAGAGGGCCTTACCCTTACACATGCCAGACTTCAGCCTGCATGTGGATCAAGCTGATGACTGATACAGTATTACTGCATTACCAATATATATTTATATATCGATATCTAGAATATGTATTTTGCTGTGTGTATATCTATTTGGGTATCTATACACCAACATACATAATGTATTACATATCCTACTACGTATTACTGTACTTTATATAATTCTGATAATACCGTGCTCATATATCTGTGATATAGATATACATATCATATCTAACACATTCTGTATTACATAACTGTATGCATCTGTATTTTATATATACAGAGATATATTAGCTATAATATATTTACATATTACATAGATGTGTTCATATCTACTATGTATATTATAGCTAATATAATATTACATGTATTATAACTGTAAGAGGAGTTGCAGCTTGCTTCTGATCTAGAAACAAAATTATAGAGCTGGAAATGACAAAAATAAATGCAAGAGCTCAAATATAAGCCTAATAGCCAACATTCAGAATTTGCAATTTAAAAACAAATGCTAATTGGAGTGAAGCCACTCTTAAGTTTCGCTGGATATTATGACCTTTTTGGCTTCTCACATCTCCAACAATGCTATCAAGTCAAGGTCAAATGAACCCTTGAGTTCCTTTTTGGGGGGCAGGCCAATTGGGGGGCAGGTTGTTTGGGTTTTGTTGGGTTCTTTTACTTATTGGAAGTTTTCTGGTCTTTGTTCGGTTTGGCACTTTTACAACATTAGTTTTAATAAGTGCTCTTTTGGGGGTTTTTTGTGTATTTCTTAAGATGAAAGATTACATAGCTAGTTAAAAAGCTGAAAACACAACAAAACTTTTAATCTGTCAATAATACACCCAACTTGAAGTCAACTATAGTCAATTCATTCATTTTGTAAATCCTCTGGGATGAGGAGATAAGTTTGCTTTGCCTATGAATTGCTCTAAATATTAATTTTTTGCTTGCCTACAGGGACTAAATCAAACACAGTTAAAATGGTTACTGTGGTTACAATGATGGATCTAGAAAAAAATAGAAAAAGTTATTTAACCCTCAAAATACAAATGAAAAGCCTGGAGAAAATAGCAAAGCACTACTGGCATTTACACGACAAAAGAAAAATACAGATCACGCCTCATGCAATTTCAGAAAAACAAGGCTTGTGATCCCAAATCCCTGAGAGGCTGAGGTTTTTTCCTCCAATATTTATAAAATACAAAATATTTCTACATTTTTTCCACAACACAAGCATAAAGATATTATTAAATATTCTTTACAATAATTATAAAGCAAAAAGAAATTGTTTACCTGACTAGTGAGGGAGGGGAAGAACAATGGCAAAATCATTACATATTCCACTCGAAAGGTGGGGGAATATGTGAGGGGGGACAAGGAACACACAACAGACACAGTTTTTATGTAAACCTGCTAAAGGCAAAATGTTATTAGTGAAGTTTTTAAATGAAATTATGCTGTGACAAAATAGTCAGTTCTGCACAATCAATGGCATTGCTCACAAACAGCACTAAGGATAACAGCACAAATCCACAGCTGTGGAGCAAGTACTGAAAAACCAAAATCCAACACCCTTGAAATGGTATCTTTATAAATGAAGCAGCAATATGAAAGGGTTCTGTAACAAACTGTAACTAACCAGTAACCCACACTCAGCAGTGGTAAGAGAACAGCTCTCGCACAGGGCTGGTTTCCTGGCAGCAGCACTGGCTAAACCTTTCCTTCAGCGTCCAAGAGAGCACGTGGGACACCACCTACCACAAGGGACAAAGACACTCCAGAAGTGGCAGCCATTCCAACAAACCCAAAATGAAGGAGGAGGGGAAAACTGAGCTCATTTGAAATTAAAGACAGAAATCAATAAAATACTGTAACTATTTTAATAGGCGTTACAGCAATGACATGTAACCAAGGCTGGATTTTCACATGCACACAGACAACTCTGCTACTCCTTGCAAGTAACTACAAATCCTACCTAATCCTAGTTACCTACTTGACAATAAATCTGGTTTACATAATTTTGTTTTTTATCTATTGCGTAGATCATTATTTTATTACAAAATAAACAACTTCATGAAAGTATTACAATTCACATCTTTAGTAAAATGCAAAAAACTATACAGTGCCAAAAATTGTGAAGTGGATTCTTTAATACAAAAATGTTCCTGTTTCTGTGATGCATTTCTGCTTTAATTAGCATGGTTCAAGAAGGGGAAAGTCATCATCTTCTGCTTCTCATAGTAGACTGTGTTGAAGACATAATCACATTCCTTACACTTTAGGAAAAGGTTGGAGGACCAAGGATCTAAGAGACATACAATAAGCATTAAATAAACCCAAATACAGACAACCTCATTCATATCCAAAGAATTTTCATAAAGAGTAGACATCATCTTCTATTGCATTTTGATTTCAGAGGTATTAGAGTAGCAGTCCTTGCCCCAGTCTCCTGTAGAAACTAAGAGTTTCAGCTAACACACATCTGAAGCTTGGCCAGCGTCTCAGAATAATCTTGCAGTTTCCATGTACACATGGAACAAGACAGTCTGGGGAAGTATAAATATTTCAGTAAACTCCAGTCTTTCTAAATTATATGCATCATCAGTCTGTCATCCAAGGCTGGAGCTGCAGACAGCTATCTGCAAACCACCTATCCTCAGATTTGAACAGAGGTTCATCTAGCTCCTACTAAAATTCTGCATGTAATAATCCAAGAATGTTGTCGAGTGTCTGCTTGTGTTTTATCATCATAACATAGCCTCATGCATTATGAAGCTTAAAAAATTCTCAATCTGCTCTCAGAACTTTACCTGCCTCATTAGTCTTTAATTTTTGTCTCTACAGACTAGCAGTGACAAAAAAAAATATAAATTATTAAACGCACGCTAGAGAGGAATTACACATCAAGCCCACTTTTTTTATTGCCTGATTATATTGAGAAGACACTACTCCCAGACAGCTCTAGATAGCTGTTTCTAATATTAACGTGCTTGTTTTGAAGATGAGCCTGCCTTCTCTTTTGCTGTTGTCTAAAGCAAATATAGGATATTGAAATAGAATCTAATAAATTATTTCTAGTTTGCTAGTTTGGAGAGAGGAACAGATCCAGAAGTCTTTCATAAATAGGGAAACAATTCTAAATTCCAATAACACAATCTCTGTCCTGCTGCATAGCTGTATCTAAATCATTGTGTGTTTCCTTCTGCCTAAGTACCATTTCAAGAAAAGACCTGGTGTCTTCAAGCAACTTCCCAAGTTCTGGGTCACTCTGTGACAGAACATTCTATACAAAGGAAAGGAAAATATGTAAATCACTTGATATAATGTGTCTTTTTGCTTCCGAGTTCATTATTTATTGCATATGTAAATGATGCTTACGGCTAACACTAAAATTAAATTGTCCCCACTGCAGCAATATGTACTATTCTTAGGTAACAGTTATCATCCACAATAGTCACCAGTCTGCTGGAATTCCATTAACCAGCATATCTCCAAGAAGGGCAGAGGGATGCATTCATTTTAGACCAGACATTTTACAGACACTGAACTGTTTCTTTCATTATTAGTTTTTCTGCTGCCTCAGGACAACTGTCAAGAGTTCTTTCCACCTTTCACTATTTCTTATAGGAGTAAATATAACCTTTCAGTTCTTTTATTTTCAACAGAAATGGGAGTCTATGAAAAATGGGGAAATATAAAGGAGAACATCACTGCTGTCATTTTGAAGCCGCCCAGCAGCAGAAGGGGTAGAGAAGATGAGATTAGGTGCAACACGGCTTTTTGGGCCATCGCTAGGGTAAGAGTCACTGCATTACAATGGGAAAAAAAAAATCTCCCCTTTTCCTATTCTTCCTCTGCTAACACAGTACTTCAAAGCCCTAGACACAAAGGAAAATTTCCTATGGAATAACTAGCTGTTTCATTCAATAGGAAATACCTCCACTTGGTACAACACACAATCTTCACTTTGTTCTCTAATTGTAGAGAAAATTCAACGTGATTTCAGCACAAGTGAGCCCAAAGTTCTCAGTTATGTAAAAATCCTTTCCATCATATTAATATTTTTTAATATAAATACAACATGGAACATTTGCAGGCTTTGCAACAGATTTTTCAAAGGTGAAGAAATCCTACCCAAAACACAAAAGTAAACAACTGCGTGTCTCAGGAACCATTTAATTGAAACAGGAGATACTGTAACAAAACTATGTTAAAGTATTGGTTACACAAGTGCTGACTCAGTCTACTTGGTCTAAAACAAGCTCCTATCAGGCTCTCCGTTATGATAAATTTAATTAACTGTAAGCAACCCAAGCGAAACAGAGAAAGCACACACATGGAGGTGCACTAAACAAAGAAGAGCCCAGTTCACAGTTCAGCAATTTTAGACAGGTAGGACCAAAGACCATGAAAAAAATCTCCTTAGGGACAGCAAAACCACACAAAACTTCTACCCTAAGATGCTGACTCAGGACAAAGAAGAGGGCTAGCATAAGAATAATGTAATAGAAAAGCTTTCAAAACTCATTTCATCTTGTTATTTAAAATATGATCATAGGATTAAATATTCACATTTTATAACCACCTGCATCCAAGTTCATTTAAGCAAGAGTTTACAGTTTCATGAGATTTGACATCTCTGGGTTTTCTTGCAAAAGGGGCAGATTTGGAATTTGCAGGGTCTTTTGTCATTACTGTAAAGCTCCATAGGAATCAACTGCCAACTTGTAGCATAATAATGCTTTTAAAGGTGAGCCCAATGTTCTTCTCATCCATCATTCTGTGAAGTTTTTTAAACCAATTCATCTATAAACAGAATCAGTGAAGACTGTATAAACAAAAACCCTCTTTTATTTTTTTTAAGCCAGTTCTTTAGACACATATATGCCTGCAGGCTGTGATAAGCTACATAACATCTTTGTGAGCAGACACAAGGAGAAAAGAGCAAACCACTCAATGGAGTCCCCAGGAGACAGGGACACAGAACAGTAACACTGGATGAGACCCAGAAAGCAACGCTGTTCCCAAGCCAGCTGACTCTTCCACCAAAAGACAACATGCTGCCCTCCATCACAAATGGAATTTCCCCACGCTACAGTTAAGACCAACACCTAATAGAAAGACCAGAGCTATGAACTACTGCAACACTAGTAATTCATAAAGCTCGTGGAAATTAATTTGAAGGATGAAATTAATTATGGGCAACCCAAACATCAGTTAACTTCTGTAAAGAAGACATCAAAGACCTTCATTAGCTCCCTCATTTTCCTTGAAGATTTTAAGAAATCTCTTAGGCAAATAACCCCCGTTCAACATAATATAAATCAGCTTTAGTATCACACTCAATTAAGGGCTGTAAGTTCCCCCTGATGACACTCTCAGTTCAGGCTGTCTTACAAGTGTTGAGCGGACAGAGTAACAGACTGGATCCTGCCAACAGCTCGTGATAACCCAGAGGAGCAGCAAGAAGAGAGATCAACTCATATTAGAGAGTCCAAGAGGAGGAAGAAGAAAAAGCTTATTTCTGATTCAAAGGAGTCTGACATACCCCTCTTTTCAGTGGCAACACTTTCTTCCTCTGATCTGCAGATGAAAGGAAAGTATGTACATAGCAGGAAGGGAAATCCAGAAGGAAGAAGAAAAAACTGAATCCGCACAAGCAATTGCCTTTACACATCTTTAAGCACTGACTTGGATTAGGTGATCCCGCAAGAAACTACTCCATTTTCCAGGCTTGGCAGCATATAACAGCAGCTCTAAAAACAAAGTGCAAGCTGTGTCATACAAGAAAGGGAAAAGTACTATTAGGTCAGACTCAGAAGAAGAAGAAAAACCACCAGTTTTTTCAAATTCCTACCCCTGGCAGAAGATAAATTTGACCTCCTACCCCTGCAGAAGATAAATGCCTTCTTCAGCACAGACACAGAGCAAAATTTACTTAAGGAAAAAAAAGCATAAACTGTATTTCAAAGTTATTCAGCTTACACCTTTAACTTCTTCCAAGACAAAAGAACACACATACAACAGTTCACTGCCTCAAAATTGAAAAAAAAAATTGGAATGACCATGAGACAATTGTACACAACAGCTGACAATAAGACACCACAAAAAAGCTTTTCCTATGAAAAATGAAGTCTTTTCCACTTTCCATGGGATTTTCTCTCCCAATTCTCTTCTCACTTCTTTCCTTAAAGATAACATTCAGTTAATAGACATTTTCACCTTTACAGAACTCTGACTAAACATTAAGATAAACTACCTGCTATATAACTTCCAGAGTAAAACACTGAAATGGTAGATACCTTTCAGTCATGTATTCTTACATTAAACAAATAAAGAAAACTTGTTTACAGAAAACGTACAAAAGATCATCCTTCCTGTGGAAAAGACTATTGCTGAATTCACCACGCATTTTATTATTTACATACATCATTCCTATGGTAGAGAACTCCATGTTGCCAGATTTGACATTGTAGTATGTTTTTTTGCAAATACCCTCCAACCTATGTCAAGTTTTCTACAAGTGCAAAGCACTTGCAAAACTGGATGCATGAAGAATTTGTTCTTTTCTTTCCTTTATTAACACAACTTCTTTGTCTGTCTTGTCTGTGCTTGAAGAGAGATCTCACAGAAAACACAACTGAAAACTGTATTTCTGATTATAATAAACTCTAAAAAAATTTCCTAGGTTGTAGCTTTCCTTTGCAACTCTAAATGTTCAAAAGTCAGGGAGCAAACAAAAATGAAAAATTAGAATTTCAAACCCATGACCAAAGTAAGGAGATTAACAAATAAATACAAGCTGAAGATGTTTTTACAGACAGGCATTTCCTGAACTGTTCATTCTCAATACTGAGGCACAGGTGCAGTTCAGGATACTTGAATAGAAACGGAAAAGACCAAACTTTAGTGAAAACCTTGACTTTTCAACACATAAGACTATCAACTCTGTTCCAGAAGACCCATGTAACCTAATCAGTGTCACTATAATCTGGTAAATACAGGGGGGTTTTGCATTAAATATAAGTGAGCAGCTACAAAAGGTACAGAATAATTATATTTAACACTTGCCCTTAACAAAAGTTTTCTGAGAGGCTTTCAGCTTTTTCTGTCTTCTCTTGTTCTGATAGAAATATCCAGATACAATGGTATTTCTTTAACTGTTCTCTCATTAGGACAGCATTACAACCATATATATTGGTTAGTTATTCTTCTAGGCATGTTCACATACCTCTGGAATACTGATATTACACACAGTTACATATGGAAACTGTTGCTAAGTTTCAACAAAAGCTATGGTTTTGACCCACGTGTTGCTTCTAGATTCTCACACAACTCATTTATAAAGAAACAAAACATCAGGATTTTCCCATTTTGTCATAACATGCTGATTCTTGGAGGACAAAACCAGAAGAAAATGCCATACAAATGTACCTCAGATAACAGAGTAAGGAACAGCACACAAGATTTCATACACGGGAGGGAGACAGAAGCATTCCTAACTCATCACTTACTTCTATTTTTGACATGACCTCCATCTGACTTACTGTGAACTCACAAAACAGAAGGGTAAAGTCAGCATATTTAAACATCATGCTCAAGGTGAAGACTTAAATGTTGAAGGCTAGGGAGCAAGGCTTGTATCAGGATGTACAGCATATTAAGAAAACTGTAATTCTTTAAACACATGGCATAAAGCAGACGTTTTCTCTATCCTAAGATAGAGATACCAGTACAAATCAGTCATATATGGGCTCCACCACCTTCTCCCTCCCTCCAACAAGCTTTGCCTTTTCATTGCACAGTAAGATATGTACTCTCCCTACTTCTGTTGTCTGAAATACTGATTTCTGTTATATGTGCTTAACACCACAGCCTGCTGTCAGCAGAAATCAACACAGAACAGAGCAAGTTGTGCCTTCTGCAAGCCTGCTGCTTCTGAAAATAAGTTGTGACATGCCTCACGTGATTTTTTTTTCCTTCTCTTAAACTGGCTTATGTGCAAAATTAGACTGATGTTTAAACAGTGTCAGGCTGTCAGAGGGAGAAAATGACAGTGCTACTGTGACACAAAACATGACAAGGAGAAAGATTAATCACTTACTCGGAAGTGAAAGGTTGAACACAAAACGCATAACCATGTGTCTCAAATTTGTTATAGCAGGTGAAAGACTGAGCGCTAATCCCAAGATACGCTTCATAAATTCCAGTTAACTGAAAAAATGAGTTTATTATAACAGCAAACACACTTTGAAAACAAAGATGATGTAGTTGAAGGTAAAAGTTCCCTAGTGCAAAAACATTTGCTTCAGGGTTAAAATGTGTATACATACACCTGAAACAAGTTAGCTTCCTACTCAGTACTGGAAAAGAATTTTCAAACAGGAAAAAATTCCACTGAGAAGGGAGGGGATAAGAACTCAGCTGTAAATAAACCCAAGAAAGAGTCACAGCTACAATCAAAGTATTTCAACTGTTTATTCCACTGTTTTACATCCACTGTGCTATAGCATGATACACACCTAAATGTGACCTCTATTTTCATCACATTTCCATTTCTCCCTGAAACCCTGCATCCTTCTGTTGGGCACCTTTCAGAATGACTTCTCAGTTTTTGTGCATGTGGTCATGCATTAGTTTACTAATGAGACATGTTTGAAGCCTGAAGAGGTTAGTCAGCACTGCTGTTAGGGAATAGGTTGGCAAACTGCTGGGGAAACAGAAAGGGAAACAGGAAAACTAATTAAGTGTATTTATAATGATATGAGTGATAACCACAACTTGATGATTAAGGAATTTTAATTCTTCAAGTGAGAGGGTGTTTTGTTCCTAACTGCAGCACACCTGAATTTCTCCACTGGAGCGAGAGGTATAAAAGCATGGAAATAGCAGATGATTTACTCAAAAACAATGCAGAAGAAACCAATACAAAAATACTCCCCCTTTTAACAGAAAGTTCCTGCCTCCCTGGCCCAAGCACACGTAACAACTTCTTAATGTGCTCTGTAGTTAAACTACTCTCTGAAAAATAGTTCCCTATCAAACCTTTTTCCCTTTCACACATTTCAACCCAATTAAAGACAAGAAAGATTAGTGTGAAAGAGACAGTTAATTTTAGAAAATTTATGCATAGACCCAAATGTGTTTAATTACTTCACTATTTCCCACATGTAGGAAAATCACTTTTAAGTAGGCTGCAAAACAGTGTTTTAAAAAGCAAAAGCTCTGTACTGGATTGCTCCTCTCATTGACATCAAGTGGATAACAAATTAAAATTTAGCTTCTTGAACACTTATTTTATTTTTCATTAGATTTTTAAAGAAAATCACAAAATATTCTCAGTATTGTTCAGTTACGTGCTTATCATGAGGACACTGTAAAACTGTAAGGAGTTTTACAACTGAATGATTTCCTTCTGTCCCTTTCCCTTCTCCCACGAAAAAAACCACAAACACTGTGCTTGAAATTAAGCAAGAAAAGCCCAGGTTCAGTTTGCCCCCTGTCCATCTCAGTAACCAGTTCCAGAGCCCACAAGGACCCTGAGACAGGAATACAACAGAGGGGCTGAAGGATGCACAGAAACATTCCGGCTTCTACAAAACAGACCAAGACTGCGCATTTACAAAAGTGTTCAAATACTACTTTTTTTAGTTCACTTAGTTTTGCTCCAACCAAAGCCCAAAGTACCTAACACAGCACTGATCATTCAGAAAGCCAAGGATAGTAAGACTTAAAATCTGACAACTTTAGGATCATCAAAAAGCACTGGTTTTTTTCCCAGGAAAGGAATAAGAAAAAGAGGAAAAGACAAAGAAGACTACATCCAAGCTCAAAGGGAAAACCCAATACTTTTACACAAGGTTTGTTGAGCCAGAGACTTGAGAACTATGCCAGAGACTTGAAGGCTATGCATCCATGCTTTAGATTTCATATGGAACCAAACCTGTGAACATCAAAATTCATGTTATTTGTACCTAGAGAACTCCATGAGTCTTACCAGGTTAATTATCCATTTTCCCACAATTGAAATACATATGCCATATATTCTTGTACATGTAAGCCTACAAAATCCTTTAAAGTTGCCTCAACATTGTAGGAAAGAGGAAGAACACCTTAACAGCTGTTTAACACTTAAATAACCAGGCTTAAATTACTGGAAATCAGGAGCTAGAGCATTTGGAAGCCTGCTTTTCAGCCATGTATCATTAACATAATAGAAATTCATACTTTGTTCAAATCTGTCCTCATCCTTTCTTACTTCACCACCAAAAACACTTCCAAGGGCCTTTATTAGCACAAAGTCCCTCAAGTTACAACACACTCCTTAAACACTTTGGAAGTCCTGCTGAGTATCACCTCTTTCAAATTTACAATTTACTCCAGAACATAAGAATCCACAATGTGCATTCAAAACCAGTATATTTAAAATCGGTGTGGAAAGGAGCATGTGCTGAGGCACAATGCACAGCACAAGCGGCTGTCCAGAATAATCCACAGCCATTATCCAAAGGCATCACATACAAGGGCCAACTGATTTCATGTTCAAATGTTATAAAATCTAGGAAACAAAATATTTCAATTCACCTTAGACTTTTTCCTCCAAATTTTTCTACATTTTTCAAAGACAAATAGTCTATTCATGTGTCATCCAAAAAGCTCCCTTAGTTCAGCTTATTCAGTCCAAGCTTTAGCTGAAGCAGCAGCTTTCAGTTGAAATATATAGCACAGACTCAAAACAATATGTAATTACACTGCAAGTCACTGCAGACAGAATATCCTTCTCCAAACACTGAAGTTTATCCAGATAGATAAATGAAGAGATACTGCCTCACCATAAAATCTGGTCAAAAAAATCCCAAAAGACAACATTGTCTAAATTATACAAAGTATGTGATCACACTGTTGAGCTGCTAAGTTTATTTACATTTTGCACTGCTGAAAGCCAATGCATGCAGTAACAACCAACCAAACGAAACAGAAATTGTTTAAAGAGCCCTTTGCAATTAACAACTGGGAAGAACACATCAATATCTAATTAATAGAAAAGGCAATTCTTGTATAGGTTCAAAGACATGTCTCTTAGATCCACTATAAAAAACTTTGTTACAAATTTCTCAGTACTAGCTAGCTAACAAAACACTAGCTACTAGAAATTTTAAAAAGTGCTACGTGATTCCAAACTGACAGTTCTTCTTCCTTCTCCTGAATATGTTTAATTGCTTAAAATGTCAGTGCATTCAACATGACGATTAATATTCTACTGCTTAACTGGCTTTTCAAATCTTCTTTCACAGAATCTTCTTTTTGGATACACTACATGTACAAAACCATTTTAAAATATGATGCACCATGCCTCTGCCAGAAGTACTACATAATCACTAACACTGCTAGCTAATGAGTGAAAGGGGCAAGAACTATGATTCCACTAGCACTCAAATGCCACACACCAGGTTACAAAAGCATGGGAAGAGAACATGGGAGCAACAACATGCGAGAGAAAAAAGGAATGGTGGCCCAAGACATCCATAAACACACAAAGCAACAGCACAAGCCTTGCCAGACTCCACACACTTTTCACAAGGGGATTTGATCACATAATCAGCAGCAGAGCTGATGTAGTTCAAAGACTTAGAATGATGGAGCAATCTACTCCAGTGGAATCTGTACTCTGCTTTTAGATGTGCAAGATGACAAAACCTTGCAACACAGTTTAGCACTGCTCATCACTCAGTCCCGTGCCATTACCAAGCACAGGTCCCACTGCATGCTGCCCAGCGATGGCTGGAGACCCATTCATGATACCCTGTGCTGCCCACACCCCGGCCAGGGAGGCAGCAAGGGAAGGACAGAATTCCTCTGCACAGAAGGTGACAATGCAAAGAGAGAGAATGTCCTGGGGGGGCTGGGCTGGGGCAAGACTCACCCTAACCCAAACACAGTTCCATGGTATGGAAGAGCCACAACCCTGCACGCTGGATTTGTGGCTGATTTTTTCCACTCACAGTAAATTTTATTATTATTACAAACACTCTCAAATTTATTATTTCAAACATTCTCAAAAACTATCTGGCACTTGCAATTTATTCCACTCTACACCTACAGTTTTCCATAAAGCACAAGTAATAATGTTTACTAAATCTGTTGTTTGTGAAGTGAAAATAATAAATGAAATTATATATATATATGTAAGAAGTTCCTTATGTGCTCCACTACTTTGCCAAGTTTTAGAGGAGATTGCCAAAATAAAGCAATCTCAGCTTGGATAAGCAGTTGTTTGCCACTCTGACAGAGCCTCTCAGACTTTGTGTTAGACTTTAATAGAAATGGTCTTGTCTGCAATATGCTCATCCAACCAACTGTCCTGTATTTATTTTTCCTGGCAAGACAGCAGCTGGAAACAGGGGCATTAAAGGGAAAAAGTTAACAGGAATAAGGAATATGCTTTGTACATTTGGAAGTTCTCTGGAAAACGTGATTTACAGGGATTTAGCAATGGTAACAGACCAGTCACAGACTGCAGCTTCTACATCTAGAGTTTATACCATAAGTACCATCTAGTCTTTTGGTCTTTAACTGTATAGAAGAGCAGAATGCAGGTATCTGCTGCAATGAGTATCATTTATACAGTTAGTAAGATAAATACAAGCATAACACATGCAGTTCTGAATGTCACACTAAAATGTGTAGGGGTAAGACTGTACATAAATGCAATCAGACAGATTGAAGAAAGGAACAGAAAACGGAGTGAAGTGAGTGAAGTGCTAGAGTGAAGTGCAACTTTCCCAGTGACTGATCCGAGGTTAGCCCATTTAGCTTCTCCAAAAGTTCAGAGCTGATGACATTAACACGTGTTTTCTCAGAACAAACATTTAGACAATGCTTGCTTATCAAACAAGAATCAACACTGGAAAAGCTCACACTGGGCACATCCAAACAGGAAAGTAAAATAACCCATTTTAACAAGTGACTGTAGCCAGTCCTTTGCCCAGATTAACACACCCTTTTCCAAACCATAAATCAAGAACTGCCTAGTAATTGCATACTTAACAGAATATTTGAGGTAAAGGGGCAGGCAGAAACTGCAAAACGAGCTCTGGGGTTGTAAGATGATGATGCAGAGATGGAAAACACTGGAATCACTCAATCTGCAAACCACTGTTCTCTAGTCCAGCTAAACAAGTGCTGCTGCAACTATTTCCACAATGCAGCAGCGGTTTGGGGTTTTTGCTCGAGGCTTTTTGCTGTTGATTTGGCTTTTTCTCTCACTTTTTGGAGAAAGGAATTTGGGGAGACAGGACACCGAGGAAACTAACTCTATGCTATCAGCCCCTATGCTGGTTTCTAGGTATAGACAAACAACCAACCAAAAAGGCTGTCTGACTTCTTTTGTCTTGGTCGCTTGGTTTTGATGAGGGTTCTTTCTTTGTTTGTTTGTTTGTGGGGGGCTGATAGTTTTTTGTTTATTTAAGAGGGTGAAGAGATGGTTTACTCTCCTTCACCTTAAGTATATGATTTTTTCATCTGTTACCTCAAACATCTTTTTGGTAAATTCTCGAAATTGATTGGCAGCTAATAGCATCCTGTTTCATTATACTGTAGCTTTCCTAGATCTGATTCTGTTGGCACTTACGTCAGTCACTTCTCAAATCCTGCCTTATCCCGCATGATAAAAACCTTAGATGCCTCCGCCTAACACAAGAAGAACTTTAAGAGACAAAGAAAGGATCTGCTCTCATCCCTAAACAGGAAGGATATTCCATTCACTACCCTCTCCACACAAGGCCAAGTCCTGCATCTTGTTCCTAATTTCTCAAAGAAAATACAGTAAATTGCTAGGTCAGATGGGAAGGGTAACATCCAATCCTGACAATTAGGGGCAACAAGCAACAGCACAAAGACCACAGAGGGCTAAAAGATGCTATGGTTTTTCTTGGGACATAAGCAGTCTAGGAATTCCCTTTACAAATGTCTGCACTTAGAGAACAATGTACTAAAAATACGCAGTTCCTCAGTTTTAACAGATAGTTCAATTTTCTCTGCATCAGATTCAGTCAATAATGTGTCTTCCATTAACTGCATGAAACTATTTTCCACTACTTGAAACTCTACTGCAGAAAAATTCAACAGGCAACAAAGATAGTGTTTATAATGTGTTCACAGTACAAGTCTGGTTTGGCGGGTTTTTTCCCTTTCCTAACAGTAAGGAACATACTGGGGAAAAAGCCAAGTACTGGAAGTCCCAATAACACCCACTGTTTATAATGCAATCAAATGTTAACACAAGATAAAAATACTTCAAACTCTATTTGTTATTCTTCCTCAATTCTATCTCATATGACTTGAAGATATTTAAACTATGTTTGTATTTTCAGCTATCTTTCACAGAGTGGCTAGTGTTACTAAGTAGACAGCCAAGAGCAAAAGGAATAGTTGGAAGTATTTACTCCTGTGCTTTACACAATTGGGACAACTTCAAAATTTCACTTTTGAAGTAATAAATAAGCCAGAAGAAACCACTTCTCACTTGAATTTCTGACAGACTTAGAAACATATGTTGTTATCTGTATCAATACAAGGATACAGGTGTACATGTAGGTCTAAATGGTGTGCCATGCTTTGCCTACCAGGACACTGGACACAGTCATCCTCAACTTTCCTCTTCTAGTCTGAGGTTACCAGCCAGGTAGGTCTGCTACAATACTTGTGCACATTAACTTTCAAGCTCAGTTCTACTACCAGAATATGGTTAATTAAAGCAGAAAAGCAGGCAGCCCACAAACACCTGATGTTTATAATGATCCAGAGCATTCTGAACCTTTTGACATAACTCTCCCAGTGCCTGCTGACAGGAATGTACAAGTTTGGATTTTTCAAACAGTCATTGATCAATTAAGTATCACAGCACAAGAACAGGCTTTTCAGTCTGCCCACAAGCTCTATTTCCAGGTCTTGTACTGCTTTTCAGACCCCCAAACTGTACAATTATTCATATCCTCGTTAGTTTTAATGAAGAAAAGCTGAGGTTCCAACTGCTGCAATTATCAGGTTTTCCTCCCCTATATGTGACCAGTCATCAAGTTTTCTAAACTTTGAAGCAGCACAGCTAATCAGCATAACTACAAAACCCTTTCTGCTGCAGCATAATACTTCTCCACATCATTTTTTTTTTTGGTCCAGGGAGGTGAAAACCAAGTCTTCTGCAATATTTTTGACTTCATGAAATACAGCTTCTTGGTTGCCAAACTACATTTCGATGAAGCAGTATATAGATTTTTTTTTTAAAGCCCACACACCTGTCCTAAAACCTAATTCTAAAACCTTCTTTAACAGCCGGACCTGCAGGGCAGGGTGAGTGACAATGCCAGAAGGTACCTTCTTTTGGGGGAGCAGACAGGACTTCCAAGCAAACTGGATAGAACAGCCAGAGCAGGAAGGTACATGAAGTGGTATACGACAGTTCTTACTATATGTTCAATCACAGTTTCTAAATCTAAGTTACTATATAAATTATTCACATATTCCCTGCCTCACGAGAAACAAATGGAATTTCCTTGATCAGAGGACAGGGGCAAAAATTAGGCTGTGAAATGGCAACAAAACCTGTGAAACCCGTGGGCTACTACAGCAAAGAAAGCCCAGTTCAACAATGCAGTGCAGTCAAAGGAGTGAAAGATGGTCCTATTCTAGTGCATTATTTCTTAGCAACACAATTTGAAACTGAAGTTCTTGCCGTAGTGCTTGCAAGCAAAGAACAGGAGTCTCAATTCCCTATGTACCACAGCAGCATGACCACTTCATAAATGCTATCAGCAACACCTTCCCCTACCCAGAACTGCTGCCTCTCACCACTTCTGGCAAAAACAGAGCCCAGAAAAGGAATGAATTTGGAAAACTGTTCTTGGTAAAAACAATTAAGTTTTATGCTTGTGTCAAACTAGTTTAAATGCAGAACTGCTCCTGAACAGTTCAGGGGACAAGAGCAGCAGGACTGGGTGGGAAGAGACAACACCATCTTGCTGAAAGCAAGTGCACTCTTAGGCTGGCTCAAGGCTACCACCAAACCACAGCTAAGGCAAAACTAAGCCTAAGAAACATTCACTGTCTCTGAGTGCCCCTTCTGGAAGTGTAGCCTTCAGATACTGAAGTAAAAGCCCCTTTTCCAGAGACAAAGGCAACCTAACAGGCCATGTAAGAACAGCTGTACACAACTGCTGCCATCTACGCTGTCACGTGAGACCAGGACAGCATTCTAAAATGGTTATAGGGAAAGGGGAATGTGAATCACTTATGTAAGATGTAAAGAGACCATACAAGTCCTTGGTTGTATCTCAGGCTAGCTTTGAGGGGACTGGATGGAGCACGGAAGGTTTTTGAGGAAGGGATCCTGAACATAAAAATATTGTACCTTTGTAGGCTTTCATCTTCAGAAAAAAAAAAAAAAAACAGAGAGGAAAAAAAAATCTTTGCTGAAGTGCACTTTGTATTTCATTTCTTAGATTAACTACTACTGTCTCTAAATGAATTTACTTTTCCAGGTTGTGTTTATACATGAGACTCAGTAGACTTCTAGCTATGAAGGTGTTACTTAAATAGCTATTAAATGAATGCTATAGAATAACAAAATAGGAGCTGTCATCCAAAAAGAGATTAAAATTCTTCACTCCTTTATTCAACAGTTACTATAACCAGTTTGCAGGAAAGAGGCACAGAAATAAGAACTACAGTTCTATACAAGGATTACAAATAAAGCCAGTGGGTAGTTTTAGCTTCATATAAGATCTGGTAACTTGAAAACTAAATACACCACACACGGTGATCAAAGCCCCTTACATAATACATTTTATATCCACCTTCAGCAGTTTAGCTCCAATGTCACAAAGGGACAGCAAAGTATCTTAAGACACCTAATTCCTGTTGCTGCATTGTTTGTCCATGTCACTATCATTATTCTATACCGACCCACAGGAACTTCTTGATCATACACATTTTTCCTTGAGGCTTTGACTGCTACAGGGAGATACTAGATATAAAGGAAAGTTTTGGAAAAACCTTCCTTAAAGGCTGAACATAAAACGATGTAAGAAACATGTCATCTAAGAAAAACTTTCAGAAGTGTTAATATAAAATGCATTAGCACCATATGAAAGACTCCTCAGATTTTAAACACGTAAAACATTAAGATCAGGAAAATCTCAGTACTCTGAAATTCAGTTCTTTGATTTCTTATCAATCAGTAATCTTTGTGTAGTCCCAGGAAGGCAAGCAATCATAACTTGAAAGTGCCACTGGGTCAAGCTAAACCTAGCAGCTTAAGCTGAGGACCTCAATCAACAGCAAACGAGGACATTTCTTCAGTAAAAGAAGAGCAAGTCTTCATCTTCTCTAATAGAAGTTCTTCCAAGAAAATGATTAGCAACTTGATTACATTAACTTGATTGCATGATCTACTGTGGTGTATTTTATTATCCTCTTGAGAATTACACCTTAAAGTTAAAAATGCCTTGGAAAAGGTGTACTTAAAAAAAAACCTAATTACTATAATTACTATAGCCTGCTAAATAATCGCATAAGAGTAGAACTTGAGTTCATCGAAAAGTTAGCTCTTATTTTGTTTGAAAAAGCAAGGAAGACAAAATTGCTTTGTCAGGAAGAGAGCAACCAAAAAAAAACCTATGGACTGACAACTATCTAGTTTTAATTAGTAAGAAATCACAAACCACGTGAAGAAATACAACTTTGCGAAAACAGTGGTATAAGGACACATACTATTTGCATGCTGTTCTAGGAAACCATATAATGCACATCTGTACTTGGCTAGCTGTTCATGCATTTTTATCTTGCGTTTTGACTTGTTAGCCTTCAACTCAATTTTCAATAAAAAGCAGCAGAAAAAGCATCCAGAAACGAAGCTTTCAACCAAGGTAAAAATACATCAACTTCATTTTTAGAACTGCCCTTTGCCATGTGTTGTTTGCAATTGACATTCCGCATCATTTTGCTGACATAAATGTACTGCAAACATATGGGAAATAAGGGCTATTTTTTATTCAACTACAGTTACCAAGCATTCCTTTATCAAATGTTTTTATCCTAAGGTTTCATCTGGCACAGAAAGCCAGGAAGAGCCTTGAACTGAACAAAGTAAAGGTAACCTAGATGTCCTAAATTTTTGCCTCCAGTTCCGGCATTCCCTCCTGAAGAGGGAATAGTAGAAGACAACCTCTTCAGAAGTCTACATTTCTCTGCAGCTGCTCTCCAGCCATAGGAGAAACTGTGTCACTGCTTTCTACTGGTACTTTATTACCTAAGGTAACAGCAGAAAGCACTGAGAGTTGCATTCACAGTGCTCAGCCTGGTCTACCTCCATGAACCCAGACTTTTGATACCCAGAAAGGTCTGTCCTCCTCTGAACTCAGTCCACTACCTACTGCACCAGCTGCTCTGGAGACACATTGCTTCCTTCTCCACTGCAGCCCCTGTCCTCAGCAAAGGCAACAGTAAGCACATTCTAAAACCATTTTTAACATCTCCTTTGCTCTTCACACCACTTCTTTCACACTCGTCCGAAATGGTTCCAACAACAGATAAACTGTTGGATGATTCTTCAGATTCGGGCATCCCATGTTGATTCTCCAACCTGAGTGAGAAAAATCTCTTATTTTCAGATAATGCGGTAAAATCCTGAAAGCTGGAAACCCTTCAGACCTGAGGAAAATACTACTGACTTTCTTTCTTTCAAATAGCCACTTTCAGTTATATGAACAGACAGTCCTAACCGTAGAAAATAAGAGTTTGAGCATGAGCTAAACCCCGACAGAAAAAAAAAAAATCAGACACAGATGTATGTACAGGGAAAAGCATCACCCACTATTGAACAGCAAAAGTGAACTTAAGGAAGCATTTGGCATCCTTTTGTAGATAGTTTTGCTACACAAGCCTGAAGTTAGAATAGCCTTTATACACTTCAGAACACATGCTGCCCAAAAACATTAGCTTATTTTCAAAATGCTTTTCTTATTTCTACTTCTCAAGCCTTTGACTTTTGGATTACCTGGCACCCCTCATAAGAGGGAAGGATTCTTCAAAAACAAGGATGCCATTAAATGTCTGAAAAGTGTCTGGAGTAAAAAAGCAAGGACTGGACTACCAGCACTACAACAATGAGAAAACGGTTCTTAATAGCTTCATCAGAATTTTAAGAAAAAAAAAAAAGGCATCAAACCCCTAAAGAACTGCTACATGTGAAGCCATTATTGAATGAAATCAGTAAAAGGGCTTGTAGAAGATGGCAGCACAGCAAACATATTCTCATTCTAGAAAGTTCAGAATATTTTAACATTACATCATTTTTTTCAACTAGACTACTTGTTCCTGGATATAATTTCTTACAATACTTTCCTGACTGCACTTTTTTATTTAAGGATTTTTTGTAACTTTGTTTTGCCAATTAGCTGAACTTTAACTATGTAGAGGCAGCATTGTATCTTGACCCTTAAATGTGTAATTGTGAATAAATTTTATTTTACTGAAGTTCTTGAACTATTGTTCCATCTGTCTTTGAAGAAAGAGAAGAAAACTAAAATCCCTCACGACTTGAGCCTTCAAATTACTCTAACTCAATTTCGCTATTAACACTATTGTCAGAGAATAAGAGAATAAACAGGAAAGCATTAATACTGAACAGAATTACACAATCATTTAGGTTGGAAAAGACCCTTAAGATAACAGAGTCCAAGCATTAACCCAGCACTGCCAAGTCCACCACTAAACCATTCCTCTAAGTGCCACATCTACACACCTTTTAAGCACCTTCAGGGATGGTGACCCAACCTCTTCTCTTGGCAGCCTGTTCCAATGCCTGACAACCCTTTTGGTCAAGAGTTTTTTTCTAATATCCAATCTCAATCTTCCCTGGTGCAACTTGAGGCTATTTCTGCTTGTCCTATCACTTGTTACCTGGGAGAAGACACCAACCTACCTTACTACAACCTCCTTTCATGAAGGTGTAGAGAGAGAAAAGATCTCCCCTGAGCCTCCCTTTCTCCAGGTTGAACATCCTCCATAAAACTTGTAAGCAGGTTATGAACACAGTCAGTGTTCTGGCACTTTGCAGAAGATAATTGTGAACTCTCAAAAAGATGAATGCATATTCTCTTATTTCTACACCTTTCCAGAAGATATTTACTGTACTACAGGTATATCAAAGGTCCATATGTCTCCATCCCTACAGTCTTTCACACATCAGCCTCTCCACCCCCCAAAGGAGGAACTAACTCACACTTCCTTGGCACTTTCAATAGAAGTCTGCTATTCTTCAGCCACAAAGCTGCCTCCTGAGCTGAAGTGCCGAGCCAGTACCCTTCCCTGCCTGCTGAAGTTAAACTAGGGCAGACTTTCTGTTAGACTCCACATTGCATACATCAAGAAGTTGGCACCTGTGTGCCAGGTTCTATGTGTGCATTTTTAAAGGCAATTTACAAGGTATTTTCCTCAACAAACATGTCAACTACGCCTTAAATTTAAGAAGGCTTGAAGTCTCAAACCTGCACACAAGAATTGAGCTGGTTTTGTTTTAACACTTGTGGGAGGTATTTGCTTTCACAATAGCAGTGGTATTAGGCATCTCACTAGTACAATATCCCCATTACAACTGGAAAGTGCCAAAACACAAATCCCAAATTGTTTGCAACTGCTGAAATATGAGTGAGATTTCTACCAAGGTTTCAAAACTTTACCAAGCTTTAACGTTCTGGAGAGAAGAGTCACAGGATTAAGAAGAACAGAATTTGATACAGGAGTTGTGTACCGATCTAAAGTAAGGAAAACATAGTATACTGAAGCATTTTTCCAAAACTGTAAACAGAATAACATCAATTCATTAGGCCAGAACACAGTCGCTTCTGGAGAGGAATGAAATACCAATACAAAACTTCTTCACCACTGGGAAACAAGGTATATCAAAGTAGGTGTTTAATTCCTTGTACTGAAGGAGTCTTTGGAGCCCCAGCTGTAAAATGGAACAAAAACCCTTTCCTCAATTCATATGCAATCTAACTAGGACACTATATAATAGTATCACAAATAGTTTGGGTTGCAAAGGACCTTTAAAGGTGATCTAGATCAGCCCTGCTGCCACAGGCAGGGACATCTTCAGCTACATCAGGTTGCTCAGAAACCCATTCAACTTGACCCTAAATATTTCCAGGGATGGGGCATCTCCCACCTCTCTGAACAGCCTGCTCTAGTGTTTCACCACCCTCATTGTAAAAACTTTCTTCCTTCTCATCTAATCTAAATTGGCCTTCAGTTTAAAACCATCACCTCTTGTTCTATTGTAACAGGCCCTGCTAAAATGTTTGTCGCCATCTTTCTTATAGGCCCCCTTTAAAGTACTGAAAGGTTGCAATGAATCTCCCCAAAGCCTTTCTTTGTCCAGGTTGAACAACCCAAATTCTCTCAGCTTCCAAAACATATCATAATTAAACCACTATGTGAAAGTATTTAGGAGCTCAGCTTACTTTATACAGCAAGACAACCCACCAAATTATCTTACCACAACAAGGCTACAGCATTTTACAATGCATATTACTCCCTTGGTAAACATTAACATGTGTGTGCTTAAAGGCATTTAAGCATCAACACATGTAATACAGAATTCCAAATATTTGTTCCATCAATAAAAATCACTAAGAAGGAGTAACTCTTCCACCAGGTTATGCTTACACAAAGAGATATAAAGCTTCTTTTCATCAGCATATATGAATGTTCATTCAGTTCACTGTGGCCAGATGCACTCAGAATGACCTCCCTCCCTCCGTCCCTCTCATTGTGCAAGGAACAGAAACCAGACAGCTTCACTTGTCAGATCACCAATTAGCTACAGTACTTAGTGCCCAGATGACAAACACATTTTCAAGTCAAGAGAAAGTGTTATGGTTGTACAGCTGAATACTCCCCAAAAACTAAGTGACCCAGGTCCCAAACCTTCTGCCTTGCTCTATGTTTTTAATACTCTGAAAAACCAAAATACAAATCAGATAGAGGGATCAAAAGAAAACCAAACTAGAAAAGCACAAGGTTCAAATTCACATGTCTCTTACATAAAGAGAATTTTAACTCCAAAAATATCACTTTTGGCATTTAAATAAAAAATATTATTCCAAAACTATCAGGAATTTTATTAGTGTCACAGATCTACTGTCACAGTTATTTAACTTTTTTTTTAATCTGAAAAAGTAATGGAATACTTATCACAAATGGAAAAAATCTGGTGGTTACAGATATTCAGAGAAAGAGTTCACAGTTCAGAATGTTCAAACACAAAGACTACACTGGCAAAAACTAAAACTGTGGAGTCCGTCTGGCAGGAACCTTCATGCCCCCACTACTGTTAAAGTAGGTAGAGCTGAAGTAAGTAACCCTTGCAAGATGTTCCAATTTTAAGAAAAATTACATTATACCTCACAAAATATGCAAAAGCTTATAAATTTTTCTAGGATAAACAGGAGGTAAATTTATGCATACAGGCACCATGTTATGGCTCTAAATCTATAAAACTGAATTTTCTTTAATAACCTAAGCAGCATTTGACCAGGTGTCTGTTCTTAAAGCTATGAACTTATCTTGAAGCGTACTGCTAGACCTGAAGTTTATTACAAGAATGTTTCCAGTAACCAGAAGCATATGATAGTGTAATTGCACACCCCAGAATGTAATACCACACTTAAAAAATGGTTATTTTAATGATTACGCTAATGAGTTCTGAACTTCCAACCCATGCGCATACAGTTTCATAATTACACAGCTTGAAATCCTCATCAGCAAATCCAAATGCTCCTGAAATCCAAATCATTTTATAATCTTGAATAATGCATGGCACCTCTGCAGCAAGAAATTAAAACAAATTTCATAAAAATGCAAAGCTTCATAATCTGTATTCTAAAAGACACTGCATTACTGAAATAAAGTGTTGCTTAGTAAGTACTAATGATGGTGATTTTTTTGCCCCCTCCCCCTGGTACTCACAGTTCAGACTCTACGTCAAAAATAAACACACTAACTCCTACCAAAATATCCTTTTATATATATATGTATGTATATGGTGGCCCACAGCATACCCTACTACACAAGAGGGAAATCAGGCATCTGTTTCCTAAACAAGCACTGGCTCAAAATGGCATGAAACTTTTTCTTCCTGAAAAGTGTGAAAACATTTTTTTAAAAATAGGCTGCAGCTTGACTAGTTTGCATATTATTTTGTCAATAGCAAAAACAAAACTCCATCTTAGTTCACTGAAGGGCCAGCAAATCAAGGTCTACAGTTTCTCTGTAAGAATGATCCCATACGCAATGCCTTTTTTTGTTTGTTTGATTTTGAACTATTGGTAAACCCTAGATAAATTCAATGGAAATTCTTAGCAAGCACCAGTGCTGTCCTTTTGAACAAGTCAAAGAGCCTTGTCAAGATGACAAGAAAAGCCATTATTACAATCAATGCAAAATCACAGAATGGTTTTGGTTGGAAGGGACCATAAAATCACCCAGTTCCACCCCCCTGCCATGGGCAGGGACTCCATCCACCAGATCAGGATATGCTCAAAGCTCCATCCAGCCTAGTCTTGAACACTTCCAGGGATGAGGCACCCACAACTTTTCTGCGCAACCTGTGCCAGTGTCTCACCATCCTCACATTGAAGAATCTGTTCCTGATATCTCACCTATCTCCACTTTTAGTTTAGAAATCTTCCCCCTTGTCCTGTCACTATCTGCCCATGTAAAAAGTCGCTCTCCCTCATTTTTATAAAGACCTTTTAGGCACTGGAAAGTTGCAATGAGGTCTCCCTGGAGCCTTCTCTTCTCCAGGCTGAACAATCCCAAATCTCTCACCCTGTGTTAATAGAAGAGGTGCTCCTTCCCTCAAATCAACTTTGTGGCCCTCCTCTGGACCCTCTCCAACAGGTCCACATCTTTCTTGTGCTGATGAATCTTGACCTGAACTCAGTATTCCAGGTGGGGTCTCATTAGAGCAGAGTAGAGAGGGAGTAACACCTCCCTCAGCTTGTTGGCAATGCTTCTTTGATGCAGCCCAAAAGGATAGATACCCTGTTTTGTTCTTGGATTTGCTTGTGTCTCATTTCCATACCCTAAGGTGCTAACAAGGATAAAGGTAGTATTTAAAATATGCCCTTTCTAATATTTCCCTTCCTCGTAGACATATGATGTATAGATAACCATCAGATACCTGCAGAGCTTCTACAAGGGATTCCCTTGACAGAACAGAAATGGCATGGAGCTTTTATTCACAATTCTGTTTTGTCTTTATAACTTCATCACTCAGAACTAGATATGAATATTTAAGTAAACAAATCCTATCAGCAATAACAATTTCATATCCTAATAACTCTGATTATTGGAAATAACAGCTGAAACTTATCACAAAGTATTTACACAAGGAAGAAATAGAGTACTATAAATTTAACAAAGATGTTAATACTGTATTATGCTTTTGGAGGTTGTAAACATGCTATTCAGAATATAAGTAGTTAAATTCATTTTAATTTCTACAATTTAGGGTTTGAAAAGAATGCATTATTAGTTATCCTTTTGCTAATAAAATTTTAAAATTTCTATGCATCTGTAGAATCTCATTACTGAAACCACAAAATACGAATACAAAACCAGAGGCAGCAAGGAAGAGTCACAGAACAGCTACACATATTCTGCCAGAGATACTAACCACAACCTTAAAATTATAAGGGAAAAAAAACCCAAAAAACACATTAAAACCAAATCAAGGAACAGCAGCCCTTACATACAAGTTTTGCCAAATTTCTGCAACTTCATTTTCCTCATCTTGACCATATCAGGCTTTTCAATCTACTAATCCCTTGGTTTACCTCATTAGCAGCAAGGAACTAAACATCAAAATTGGCTGCCTCTGGACACTGTTTTTTTCAAAAAGGCATTCAAATGTACAGAAGTGTAACCAAGACTCTGCCAGAAGTGTCAGAAGTCTGAAGCATGTATTTGCTGCAGTCAGTTCAACAGCAAAAGCTCACACATTAGAGCAATACCTGGGCCATTGTATTAACCAACTAAATGTCATAAAACATTGTGTCAAAGCCCTAGTCCAGAGCAATATTAACAACCTTAAAAGAAAGAAAAGCTGTAATTTTTTTCTTCTTTGATACATGCCTTTTTGATGCAGATTTTATGAAAGACACAGAGCATCCAAGTTATAACACAGCATTTTGAACCACCCTGTGTCCATTGCACACTTCAAATGTTACCTCCACATTACATGAAACATCATTCAACTGCCTTCTCTGCTACCAGACAGCTCTCTCACATTCTTATAAAAAAAAGGATTTTTTTAAACTTCTCCAGGGGACACTTGCTCAATATGCAATAACTTGTAGAGGAGTCTACCTAAAAAAAACCCACTGCAGCATATACTTCAACAGTATGTTGAAGTATATACTTCTCAGCTGTAATGAAGTCTCACATCTCTTCCTGTTTTTCCCAAACAAGTATAATATACTACTGTATAACAAACTGAGAATAAAAAAAACCCTCTATTCTACACCCCAGTTATCAGAAAGTTACAAAACCCTAGAGAGCTCAATTACACAGAAGTCTAAAGTTTGAACAGCATTTCTCTAACTTAAGTATGCATTACTTGCATGGATCATATATTTGAGAATCAAGCCACACAACAAAAAAGCTGTAAAGCATGACATTTACAGGCTCTGCTGACACACTGGGAGGTAACTTAAACCAGCATCGAGGCCTCTGCCACTACATGCAGGGGAAGCTTTTAAAGCAGCAGTGCTGTAACTCCACATGAGGAGAAACTGCCTCAGAATTCCCCAGCCCTTTATTTAAACTACTGAGACATTTCTATCCACTAGCCCCCTTCTCATTCTCACTTCATTTTGCCATTTTTCATCTTGGTGTAGAGATTTTCCTTATCACCTCATAGTCTTCAGTCAGAGCTTCTATACTTACCTATGGGTTACTTTGGCGCTGATTTACTTCTCTATTTCATGAGGAATTTGATGGTTGACTAGAATAGAAACTGATCAAAGGTGGAATTAGCTCATTATAACATAATTTAAATGCACGTTGCACATTAGAGTGTGCTATCACTTTCACAGTCGAAATGACAACCCTGAAGCTCTACAGAGTCAAACCCAGGTCAGAAAATAACTGCTCTATAGGTGCTAAACCCAGCCAGCCATCACTCCCAGTGACTACACCTGCCTGCGAACAGAAAAGTTCCAGATTCACTGACAGAAAACATGCCTGTCAGCATGTCTTTCTACCTGGAAAAGCATTTCTTTTCTATAATTACATCAGTTTTGAAGTTCACATCTGCTTCATTTTTATTGCTTTGTTGAAAAAGCTTCTCCAACACAGCCTCACGCTTGCAAAACCATCACTGAAACTAAAGCTACATGCAAAGGCTTCTGACTGAAGCAGGGCTTCAAAGAGTTACTCAGCATCTGTGACAAAAGCTTTAGCCAGATCTTGAGCTTCTTATCAGGAGCATGCATGGGCCCAACAGCCATTTTGAACAGCCAGCAGCTGATTTCCCTAGCACTTGGAGACCATCCATGAGACATGTTTTCTCAATATTGTATTTCCGCTGGTAGTGAACTGAGAAGAAAGAATTCATTGATTTTCTTATTTAATATTTCATTAAATGCTTAGCTAAAATAGTCATCTGAACTACACTTAATTCATACCATTTACTTGATATCATCATTAGAAACACTCAAATGACAGTTGCAGTCACTACAAATCTTGAAACAGTGTCACTATTTCAGCATTTCATTGACGTTGCTTTGTGTCCTTCAAAAGCTTCTGCTGCTGTTAAAAAACCCTACTCATCCATATTTAACAAAGGAGATACCCAAGCAAAAACTGATTTCTGACATCATATTGGTACCTTGCTATTTCAGTGTCACCACAATACCCGTCACAATGACTTACTTTTTTTATTCCTTCCACTCCTAAAAAAACCACCCCACACCACAAAACACCCCCCACCATCAGCAGCCGAGCTGCCAACAAACAAGTCTCTGGAGAGGTTAAACCCACATCACCTCCTAGGAGGACATGCCTAATCTTTTGCCAGCAGCACTGATCAGAACATGTATCTTTACAAAAAAGTTCAGCAGCTTTGTTGGCTCAAATGTAGCTACTGCAATACTGCCCTTGCAAACACAGTCTTACAAAACAACACCAGAGATATCCACAAAAATACCAGAGATACCCACAAAAAGTACCAAGCGACAAGAAAAAGACACAAAAGCAAGCAAACAGATAAAAAACCACAAAACAAAATCAAAACAACCCAAAGAAAAACCCAGCACCCTGACAGCAGACCACCACCTCCTACTTCAGAAGGGCTCTGCTGGAAAAGCACACCTGTAAACACGTTTTGCTTGTATTTAATCCTGTCAAAATACGAACATATACACACATTTAAAGTTTGATAGAAAGCATATTTTCCCTGTAGAAGTCTACATTTATTCAGAAAGCAGAACTGTTCTAATCTAGGAAGCTTGTTGTCCTATAAGCTAAGCAAGTTTTAACTTAACATAGGCCTTCATTACATCCTCTTAGCCTCCCCAGATGTCTGTGATTATTTGAAAACATGATTCCATATAAAAATCAGAGGGAAATCTAGATGGGTACATTAAGTCTGTGCATGTAAGACATGTGCCAAGCACAGGGCTCTACGTACACAATGGCATGAAGGGAAACATTTTGTACTCCATCTTTTTCACAGCAAAGAAATTTTCTCAGAACATTTTCTTGCCCAAGAAGTCATTTCAAGCAGGAGATCTGTTAAGAACAGTATTCAAAGGGGACTCCATTTATAACTTCAACATTAAAATCAGACAATTTAAATATCATGTTCTTATTCAACTGACAAAATTTGGGGATTTTAATTAATTCATCATTCAGGTTATCAGGACATGAACTAATTGCTGGATAACTCACTGAAAACAAGCTATTTTAAAGCTATTCTACAAAACTATGTCAACTAGCTTTGACATCCAATTCAGGCCACAATTTTTACTGAGGCAACAGCAGCAGGAGGGACTCTCAGCCAGCAGAATTTCTAAAGCTTTTTCACATGACACATTACTAAGCACATGTAATACTAATTTAGATCTGTTTTATAGGCAATTAAAAAATGCCACTCTGTCCAGCATGCATAACTGTGCAGTTGACAGCTCTTAATATCATCCACTGTACTGCCTATTTGCTGAACTTTGATTAATTTGGAGTTCAACAGGAAGTCATGAAGTTAAAGTAAGCAGAGCTCAAAACCACTGCCACTCCCAGTGATGGGCATTATGCATCCCACTGCCATTACTTCAGCACTGGAAACTCACTGTTTATTCCATTTTTCAGTTCCCTCTTATTTGTTCACTAACCCACCACAGCACTTGCTGCTTACCTCATGAGTAGTTGCGCCTCCTTAACAGTCTATTGTTAAGGACTGTCAAAAGCTTTTGAAATTCCAAATAAATTACATCTGATAGCACTCTGTTTTGTTGTCACAGTGACAGAATTCAATAGATCAGCAAAGACATTTTCCTCTGAAGAAACTGTGCTAATTTACTGCTATCAAAGTATGATCTAGAGCAGATTATCTCTTAAAAAAGCATCAGCATTTCCTCTGTCACTGAAGAAGAGCTTGATGGTCAGCAATGCCAAACACACCTTTGCTTAAAGGCACTGAGGTTAAGTGCAAGGATTATTTTTATAGAGAGTGACTGATTTAATGTGAAACAACATCACTAGCTTGGATGCACAGGAAAGGATGACAGGGACAAGGGAGCAACAAAGCTGTGGCCTATTCACTTACCACACATACAGATAATCATAACCAAAGACAAGCAGAGCACAGATAAATGTACCAAAAATTCCTTCATCTATTCAGGGGCTTTAAACATCAAAGAAGATGGCAGGTCAATTCGACCTGAATATCTCCTCCCCTTTTTTGCAAAGCTTAAAGGTCCCCAGTAGAGATTCTCAGTGTGAAATAACACTGGTGAAGGCTCAAAGACTAACAGGCCACAGTAAAGCTATCAAAACTATTTGTAAGCCTTTTATAGGGCTGGTTCTTTGATATCAGATCATACCAAACTTTGTAAGTAGGTAGTATGGACAACTCCTTATACATGCTATGGCCCAATTCCACTCTCAAATGAAAGAATTCTTCAACCTCTCAGACCAGCAGATCCCTTATATCATTTTCCCTTACTTTAATCAAAAAAATCTGATTTTTCACTGCAGCTGCTGCTATTCAGCAAGTCTTACCCTGTTTCACCAAGCCACTCTGAAGACAAGATGATAGTGATACATCACATGTAATTGAGACATCAGAGGAAGAGAAATTGAGGAGTCTGCTGTATTTCTAAACCGCCCCAGACCACTTCAAAGAGTAAGATTCCAGTTTCCCACAGAGTTTTCTCCAAGGCAGCCTCAGAGCCTCACCTAGCACTGTTATAACTGAGGAAGCTTAGACCTACAGCTGTGACCTAGAAGCTTCATCAGCTACACATACTCAACCAGTGACAGCCACCAATGCGGAATAGCAAAGGCTCTGGTCACAAGTTAAAAACTGGATGGCACATCAAATATTCTGCAAATTTACACTCCTATTTCCACAAGTGTTCCTCTATCAGTACTTTAAATAGAGAAAATCCTGGGTGAATGTGCTAATTTTCACTAACTGATGAGACCAGTAACACATTTCTCTTTTCTCTTACATCTCTAAATGACGTAATAGCTCATTTTATGACATCTTATGCTTATGGTCTTATCCTTTATACACAGCTGTTCAATTTCAGAACTCAGTCTTTCTGTCTCCAAAAACTCCTGGGGAAAAAAAAAAGTCTTAAGTGTTTTAAGTATACTTTCAGCAAATATGGACAAGCAAGAAACACAAATATGCTAAAAAGAATATATAACAAATATATAAAATATAGCAATTCTGTTTGCAAGAAACTAAATTATTTTTTAAGTCATCAAGCATATGGCACTTTAAATAGACAAAGCAATTTGTCTAAAAGCACAGGCATACCCCATATTTGGATCTTTGGTTTCAAGCTATTAAATACTTTTTCCTCTGATTTTATGAAGAAAAAAAGAAAGAGAAAATCAGCAAAGTTTTATAAATAATACCCCTCCCGCTCTATGCTGAAATAAGTCACCAGTAAGCTTCCCAAAACTAAATTTTTCCAACAATTAAAAATAAAATTAAAGGGGGTTTCTCTGCAGCTACTACTTCTCTACCCAGAAAGGAAATCTATTTTATTTGAATTGAAATTTAGAGACTCACAGCTTTTAAAATGCATAAGCGGCCTGCTTAGACTTCCAGTAGCAAATCATAGCAACTCCTCCCAAAATTTAACAGTTCAAGTAGCTGTACTTGTCATCACAGGATTTGTGCATTTCATCACACTCAACCATGACATTTGAATGATTCGCAAAAACTTAACTCCATGCAAAGGAAGAGATTATGAAAGATATTTTAAGTGGCATAAAAAAGAAAAAAAGTCTTGTAAAAGTCATATTCACCACGCTATTTTAATACAGAAATAAAAAGAAACACGGAACTGTTTAAAAAGGTTAAGTCCTAAGTGACCTGCTAGGCTTCTCTTCTCACTGCTTTAGTCATGCTTCCCACTCCCCCTTTCTACTCCAGAAGGGGAGAGTTACAGCACCTATAGGCAGATGTGTTTAAGAATATTTAACACCCATTTCACCTGCCAGATGTCCAAGAAATGAGAAAGCAGCATTCGTTATTTGAAAAGATACATCGTATTTTCATACAAGCTCTACCTTATCTTTGTCTTCCACAACATCTGCCAGCACATCATCTGGGTCCAGGATTCCTCCATCTGTATACTCCAGGTGGTGAATATTTACCCAGGAAGCTGGATCCTGTAAGACAGACACAAGACTTCTTAACCTACCCCTGTGTGATTTTAGTGCTGTCAGGCAAAGCAGCTCTGTGTCCCACTTGTTTTCCACCTACTTCCCTCTATAAGCCATGAGGTAGAAGATTGGAGTCACTACCCAAAATTGAAACTGAGAGCAAATGAAAACTACAGATGAAAAACAAGACACTACCTATAGAACACTACACAAAAAAGCTTTGAAACATACGTTTTTATTTGCTTATTGATCCTTATCTAATTTGAATAGTGAATTTAAAATAATTTTCTTAAAAATCTCTTTTTGTTGTACAATACTTTATAGCTGGAATATTTTGGTTATCAGCACAAACATTTAAATAAATAAATAAATACATGAATGGACATGCACCACTCCTGATAGGTTGTGGGGAGGTGTATCCATATATTTTCGGATATATAAAACACATCCATCATTTCTTTCTCTGAGGAGGTAGATTAGCCTAATATGGAAAAAAAACCCCAAATGAATAAATAAATCCCAGTTTGCTTTCACAAATAAATACTCTCAAATTCCAATGCAACTCTGTGTACCATACTAACAGGGACCATACTAATTCTCCAAAACTAATGCTTTCTTCATATATTATTAACTCCTTTGCTTCAATAACCAGGAGTTCAGCCATCATTCCACTGACCCTGAAGCCAAAAGGCTCAGAGTGTACTCCTCAAGAGCAAATTCTCCCTGACAGGAAATAAAAATCAGAGAGAGAGCAGACACAGTCTGTAACCACTGCCCCCAAACTATACCAGCTACCTGTGTATACAACTTCCAAGGGGGACAGGCCAAGCGGTATTTATGGCTGAGCTGCCTTAAGACTTATCCTCCTAGGGCAGCTCACTGAGTCACACTGATATGTTTGAGTACTCACGGTATCAGCACTGATGAACATTGTACCTGCTACAGCACAATAAAGAAAGAAAACATGCCTAGTTAGGATTATAAAGCATATTTGAGTTCTCCATCAAATATTATGGAGAGTGGACAGAATATGCTAAAACTGAGGGCCAGGAAAGGGGCATGCACACACATAGCTTTGAGAAATGTTTCAGAAATGGACAAAAAAAGATGACCACTGATGACCTGCAACTGAGAATTAAGTGTAACTAGATAGAGTACGGCTGCATGACACCACACAAGCATCTAAAAGTATGTCTATTTGTAACATATCTATTTCATCTGTAATTTACCTCTTACTACAGTTATTTCATTTTCCAGTGAAACCACCCATTTGTGAAATAGCAAATGTTTGTTCATTCTAGGTATCACATGTTCAAAATTACAAAATGCAAGAATAGCAATTAATATGCTTTTTTCTCTGCAAAGAGATGGAAGTGTGGACAACTATTACAGCTCAAAGTTCTACCTTTAAGCCCAGGTTATTTTTACCATAACCATAAAATTCTAAGATGAAAAGGCAGAAAAGAAACGTACCTTTATGCAATAAATAAGCAGGTTAATTTAGATCATACAATTTACCTAAAGCAGCTACCTTGAGAAAGAGTGTTGCTTGATCCTACCAATAAACTTACAAAATATGATACTCTACAATGAGAATGCATCAGTAGCTACAGATGTTCCTCCTGAACCTTTTAACTAATGCAACCACAAAGCTTTCAATAGTTAGCAACACTAAAACAGCGTAATTGAAAATCATTCCTCTTAATTGGGCAAACTTCTGCGGCTAACCTATCTGGCTGAAGATACATTAAAACCTGTTTTATGTATTATGCTGTTGAAGTGTTAAGAATAAAGCTGAAGTTAAAAAAACCACAGCTGATTAGAATATGCTGCTGTCAGTGTTCACTTCTATTTCTGATTCAGTAGCTGCACCAACACAGATGTGTCATTGAAATAGAAACAAAGAAAAAACAAGTGTAAAACCCTATTGCACCAACAGAATGCTGCAAGTTGGCAGGACACAAGCTCAAGACACACAGCCACCCTTAACTACATTAAACTTAACCTAACCTTCTTTTACTTTGGGCCACAGCAAATACAGTAATTTAATTATTTTTGTTAGCAGCAAAGAAAAGAATGACAATTCACATTGAAATACAAGAACTAAACTAGAACAGGAGTCACAGTTTCTTTTGAAGAAAAATACTTCTTAATGGTTTAGACACATACTGTGGCTCAGGTACACACAGTATGAACACACTATGACCTTCTGATCTCAAGACCTCCCCAATTACGATAACCACCAGAGACTACAGCAAGACTAAATACTTGCTGCCTCAGAAATACAAATGTGAAATTGGCTTCTAATAACTTCCATGAATGTCATCCCTGAAAGTTAAAAACCCATGCTGGGGACAGGGAGCTTTTTAGAAAGTTGTTTGATGAAGCAAATAGTAACTACTGCTAGATAGCCTAAGTGGAGGAGATTCCCTCCACATAGTCACAAAGTAACAATGGTTCATCTGACCAGCAAACCCACTCGCCCATTCAAGAGAGATTTCAAAGTCAGAGAACATTTTCTGATTTTTGGATGAACTTCAAACACTGCCATGCATTGGATACAAAGTGTCTATACAAAAAAAAACCCAACTAACACAACTTTCTTCTGTGTTTCTTTACTCACACCAAGAGTTCAGACAGCTTCACTATATAAAACGTGGATATTTTAGTAAACTCACCATTTAAAACAAGCCATTAACCACAGCAGATGTAAAAGCTGCGTATATAAAGTCCCAAACAGCACTGTATGTGCATGTGCATAAGCATGTGTAAACTTGTATTTTGCACATTATTTAGAGCTCAAAAGGAGTAGAACAGGTCCAAAACATAACTGTGGTACATCCAAGGTAGAATCGTTATCAGAGAAAATTAAACTTGCTCAGGAAAAGGACAGTCTTACTCCAAGGTTCTTACACTTTACTAAGATACAACAATCAAAAGGAGCATCAAGATCACTGCAGGTTTCCATGTGTTTTAAAACTCCTAGGCAGGAGACTGCATTTCCACAGTAACAGAGTAACTTTATACTTCATAAAGTATATGACTGCAAGTCTTGCAAAACAGATAGTTTTCTGCTTCTACAGTGTCTTCTGGATGGTCTGAAAGTCAGAACCCAGTAACACCAGTAACAGAGATGACAGGCCGTGCAAAGGGTCAGTGCCAGACAGCTTCAATGAAATAACACTCCTTACCTGCTGAAAGCAGAAAATGCTGGATGACACCCCATTTTTGATCAGAGAAGAAATGGATTAAAGGCATACTTACTGAGAAAGCACTTGCTGAGAAGCTATGAAATATAAAGCAAAAATGTCTAACAACTGTATTTTACAATGGTAGGACAAGTTCTGGGGATTTTTTGGCTGACTGATCATTGTTTCTTTAACTTTCTCTAGCTTGAGATTGAAATCTTATTCTAATGAATATTAGTATCTAGAATGATTCTTCACAGTATCTTCTTCATCATCATCATTAAAAGCTGACATGCTTAAAAAGAAATACGTAGTTTTGAAAAACAAGAGAATGAGCCTCTTGTAAAAATAAAACACTAACAGTAGTCTGGAAGCTCTGGGCAGCATTCAGGTATGGTTACCTGAATCTATCTGTGCTCCTAAATGCTCTCCTGTTAGAAAGTTCATCTTGAAGAAAACACAACTATGATTCAAAAAAATCCTAACATCGCAAGTGGGGAGAAGTTCTCTTACAGCACAGTACATAATCCTTAGGCAGAAGTTCAGCTGAGGTACAAACCAGTAAAAATCTACGTAAAGAAAAAGTATGAGTAAGTTACCTGGTGTAATTCATAATAGCACTTGCCAAATGAATATTGAACAGTTACTCTAATGTGCATTCTACCTTAGGGCTGCAAGTCATGTTTGTGTTTAACATCAAGCCACTTAAAAGCTGTTTATCATCATTTCCTTTATGTGTGGGAGAACACTTTAGGAATTACTATGCAAATATTTACCAAATGTTAAATTAAAGCCAGGTCATATGAATGCATAAGTGCGATGTAGGCAGAGAAGTGACAGAAATTTTAAAAAGTTGGCTTGACATACATATTGTCACAGAATCCTGACTTAGCTTTTGCTACCTAATACAACACCGCTGTTCAAATAGTCTAAAACACGTTCAAGAAACCTTCTATGCATTTGTTTTCAGTCAACATACACATGTTCAAGTGAAAGACCAATCAATCTATAATTAAAGCACTCCCATTTATTGTTAGGTTTTTATATACAGCTATAGAGTCACATTTCTAATGTATCAGAAAGTTGGAGTGCATTCTTTTGCTTTTTGCTCCCAACTCAGACAGAAAAGTATCAGTCTCCTTTTCTGAAAACTAAGCAACATACTTAATGTTAGTCCATATTGGGTATTTCTGACTGTTAATGAGCAAGAGAATCCTAACAAGTTTAAATACATTTCAGCTGATCATCAATAAAATTAACACCACCACTCAATGATTTCATAATTGTTTGATGCTGTATTTTGTTCTGCTGTGTGGAATGCCTAAAATTAATAGCAAACCCTATACTAGAATTTTTTATTTAAATATAGTAACAATAGGATGCAGTAAAAAAATTCAGAAATAGGAATGACTTACAACTACTTCTCATTCTGATATTTCAGAAGTACCTCCACATTAATGCTTCACTAGAGCAAACAGACTTCAATGAAATATAGCATAAAAAAGACTGTATTAAAAAATGAAAATCATATATGCCTGTTCCACATACACAACAACAGAATAACTGCTAGGTCAAACTTGGGGGGAAGGAGTGGCCTCTGGTCACATTGTTTTCTGCCATTTAGACAGTGTAAAAATAAAATTAAAAATCCCACAATTATAAAATATTTTCTGATAAAGGGATATTTTAGGTTAAGGTCAGTAAGAGAGGTATTCTACTTAATCATCTTTACATTATAAATTGCAATGTGATGCATTACCTCAGTATATTAAATTGTATTGATTTCTACAAGCATTTTAAGGCTACAATGGATAAGGATACAATGTATCATAATGCACAGCCAAACAGCACCAAGTATTAGTTACTCTCAGACCATAGCTTGGGGACCAGAACACAAAAAGCAACTTGGAGAGGAACATACAGATGAGATTGGTCACAGCTTCAAACTTCATCTCTAAATCCTTCTCAAAATTTATCACTGAATTAGAACAGCCTTAAGCATTTTTGGTTTGCTTACCAAAACCACCTCCAAACAAGCCTGAAGAGGTACTTTATTCAAACTTCATCTCAATTGCCACCAACAGGGCTGCCATCTTCGGCTGTTGTAGAGGTGGGGCTCTGTTTTTAGAGCAAGATGAATATTGAGTTTCCAAAATCAAGAGCTGATCACAAAGCAAATGTTTGCACACGACATACTATCACAATCTGGAGCTGAACAGTTAGAGCTCAGCAACAACACAACATACATGCACTGATGTCCTTGTACAACCTAAGAGAAACCCTAGGAAAAAACCCAAACACCCCAATATGCATCGCACCCTGTCCTTACAGCAGGCAAACAACCACCACTTCTACTCTCTTCATATGCATGAATGTAGAATTGTATCATTTCATACAATATTGTAGGTTACAGAGGTAACATTTTCATGTTATAAATAACATAAAATAAAAGAATAAAAGAAGCCACAAGAAGCATCAGTAAAAATCACAGATGAACAGCTACCTGCACAAGACATTAAGTCTGTTCCAGACAGCACTGAATATAGCAGTCAATAGCACAGACCTGATCTGAATAAGCCTCCCTATACAAAATACATTACTATATTTCATACACATATATATATATATATATTTACACACACACACATTTATAACTGAGTACAAATCGGGTCATCTTTTCACAAACTTCAAAAAATAGAGGAAAAGCAATATTTAGGTTTCACTGCTCAGGAAGCATCCAGAGTTTAGTCTGCATTATACATACCAGAGGAAGTTACAAGCTCATATTTCTAGGTCTCACTGTTGAAAATAAATTCTTACCTCAAATTAATTACATTGTCTTTATAGCTCCTTAGGTCAACTGCGTAACATTAACCAACACATTTTTAACCATTTCCAGTTAGAAATTCAAAAGCAGCAGAAATCTTTAAGATAACACAAGAAAGAGAAACATGCTACAACACAGTGAGATAGTAAAAAAAAAATTCCTTGTGTATTCCATAGTACTATTGTTCTCCTTCACCAAAACCCTGAATCTGTTTGCATTAGAAGTGAAAATGCTGCAAGATGCTAGAGAGAAGATAAAACTTCTTTATAGCCTTCTAGCAGCTGGAGTGACACACATTCTCTCAAGTTATTAATATTTAAGAAAGATCTATACTGAGTGAGCTCAAAGACAGAAATTAAAGCTGAGGCAAGGGCAAAGGACAAGGTAGTCTGCTCAGAGAGAAACTGCTTTTAAGCAACCAGAAATAAAACTACAGAAAACACACAAGGCCATACAGCAGAAATAGTCTTAGAAAGGTGACTGTAAAGGATGCTTCCTAATCTGTCCTCCAGATGAAATAAAGTACTATAAAAATAAAGCCACACAAGAAAGGATCTTCGGAGAGGAATTCTACCTTAACTGGGGGGGTGATGGAGAGCAGAAAGAAGTTCATTCCAAGTCCAAGCAATCAAACTTGTGAGTACATGGAAGACAAAGTTCTTCGCTTTTCACAATAAATTTAGCAGGTCTAACAAGCTTTCAAACCTCATGCCAAAATACAATCACAAGAAGTAAAGCTAGTCTAAGTTATTATACCCATGATGCTTTGCTTCTGACCAAAGCACACATTTTGATTTTTAGATAGGTTAGGAAGTTTTCTTCACACAGTAAGATACCACAGAAGAAACTTTACTCCTCCTAAAAGGAATAAATTAAATATTTACATATGAGTTGAATTAAAGATTATTTTCTTCAGAACAACAAGATTTCTTTTGCTTTTCAGAAAGATCTCTTTTCAAACTATAGTAGAGGAAACTATTCCCTGTAAACAAGCTATTAAAAAAACTAAATCTCATTCTATGTATTTTCACACGTACTAAATTTTTGTTCAGATTCATTCATTTTATCTTTTAATACTAGTTGTAGAAAACCTATTCTTCTCCCAAGCACCTTTTTTTTCAAATCACAATTAGATGTGATACAGCCAAATGGTATAAAGTAGGAAAGGAGTTCTGAAAAAACAGTAATTTACATAAGATCACTTTAAATATTCAATTTTAAAAGTTTCTGTCTTTGAAGGTGCTAAAAACCTGATGTCAAAAGGGGAACTAATCAGATCGGGTCAGGAGAGAAACATTTATCTTTGTCAGAAAGTTTGGGTTTATCTCAGTACACTTGCAGTTTTTGCTCAGTCTGGTCACGCTGCCTTGCTGGCTCTTAAGGATGAAAAGAGCACAAAAAAGAGAACGAAATAATTCATGCATGAAGCCTGTGGACTACCACAGATTTGTGACAAAAACAGTCTGTTACCCATCCAGAAAAAAGCAGAAAAAACTTCTCTTACTCTTCCTAGGCACAGACAACCAAAAAGCATAGCTTCTTTTTAACCTTTGGAATGAGGCTAACACAGCACAAGTAGAGCTCACCATCAGCTTTATCTTTGACATGCTAAATGGTCCAAAGTACATTAGTCAATCCCTAGTCACCAGAGGGACATAGACTATTTCCTGATCTTTAGCCATCTTCAAATTACTATGCTCTGAGGAATTAACAGGACTAGGTATTACCATGATTAGTAGTCAAAATACAACAGCAAGGACTGATCATCACTTCTTCCTGTCTTCACCTGTTCTCTTCACACCACCATAAACCAAACTTCATTTTGGAGGTCTCATCCTTCTTCCATTCTTGCACTTTTTTCCTTCTCTGATTCATTTTCATGTAGTTAACATATTCTGTTTCCCTTGGGTAGACAGAAACCCAAACAGTTAGCTACTAGTTGAAACAGGCACCTCGTTACACAAGATGGGCTTAGACATCAGAGAGCTCTCAAGGTGAAGATGTGAGCTACAAGCAACCCGGCACACAGGCTATATACACAGTTTCACCTGTTAAAAGTGTCCCAGATCACATTTGAAGATGAAGATCCTGGCCTGAGATCCTAGTAGACAAACCATAGAACAAACACAGTGAAAGTTCTTCACATAGGTTATAAACCAAGGGGAGCACAGTGAATAGGTTTGTTCCACTTAAATCACTGAACACTTGCATATTGTGGGTCCCAGCAGAAAGGAAGGACAGTGAGTCTCTTCTGTCCCTCAGAGAAAGTGTCGGCAAAGAGGGACTAGAAGATTTCTTGTCCTTTAGCCATCTTTAAATTATTATGTTTTGAGAAATTACCAGGACTATGTACTAATAATAAAGTCTTCGCTTTTCACATGGCAGGGAATGTACTTCACTGTAATCAGAAAGCAGAAAGAAGAGAGAGTTGGTTTATCCTGACAGTTGAATACACAAGGGGAAAAAATACCCATCTCCCATATTCAGTCTGAGGAGGAAAACAGAAAAAGCTGATGATATCTCGCTATCATGGAATTCTCAATCTGTCAGAGCACAGATATATAAATCCAAAATGACCTAGATTATTTCAACTAACACTCCAACTTTTATTTGCAGCACTGGAACCCTTCAAAAATAAGAGCATTCTGATTTTATACTGAATTTGAATGTGCATGGAAAACCACTCTCTGAATATCGCTGTCTCAATATTATTTGAACAAAATACGATGCAGAGAATACATCAGTAGAGGATCACACAGCTCACCTTTACACTACACTCCAACATTTAAGAAGACCATTTCAGTGAAGACCAAGTACACCTGTTTTGGTTTTACAAAGAAAGCTGGAGATACACATTTAGACAGAGGTCTACACATTGCACTTGTAACAACTAGCAACCCCCTCCTTCAAAGCCTCAGTTAGAACTGGAGCAGACAGTATGCCAGGCACTGAAACCAAGCTAATTACACAAATGTGAGAATATAAGCGTAACCTGATCTTCAGTTATAAACTAAGAATATCCCTTAGCTCTTCAAGTCCATTAGATTAGACTGCTTCAACAATGCAGAAACACAAATTAACGCAACAGTTCCAGAACAAACATCTCTAAATAAACCTACAACATCTTAAGGCTTCCCATTCAAATTCCAAGTCCTCCATGTCAAATATTATCTACAATATTCAGAGTAGTATTGTTATGCTAATAAGCAAACTGCTACCCAGCTTCAGGCACCTGGCAAATAATGAATTAGCACTGAGTCTGGCTTTTTGTTTGATTATCTAAAGGTAACACTGTGGGGGCTAAGGACCACAGCCATGATTTCTTAATATCCAACATTAAGCAAGCAGACAGAACTATAAAGCTACTCCTTCCAACTGTCACACATTTTTCACATAGAAATGAGAGAGGAAAAACTTTAAAAAGTAAGAAAGATATGTGTCTAAGAGTAGTGTATTTCTACTAAAGTAAAGTCCAGGTTAAGTGAGTGAACAATGCTGTTATTATGCCAATAAAAACTGATGATGCCTTAAATTCAAATCATGCAATATAGCTACAGATAAAAATGAGGCTGGCTGTAAATTAACACAACTCAAGTTTGTGACAAACTCAGCACTGAAGTATACCAGATCTTCAACAAAAAATGATAAATGGTTCACAGATACAAGGGCAGCCAGCACTTCAGTCCTGCATCTAGAAACCATCAAAGATTGTTTTGTTTACAACTGTTAGGCCTTTCTTTGATAAAGTGATTAACGCATTTGCAGCTGACACCGGACTGCTTATCAGAAGCAGCTGGGAGCTTCAAAGATGTGACTGAGTAACACCAGACTCTAAACAAAACTGAATACAAATGCCTGTAATACAATGCAGATCCAGCATGCTACAATCCTGCCAAACTTTAACATAAACTGAGCTTTAGGCAAAGCTCAAGTGAGAAAAAAATCGTAGTAAACTATAGGAGCATATCCTTAATTCCTCATAGAAAGCCATTAGATATTTTTGGAATTCCTCAGAGAACAGTAAGACTTTTCTGTTGCAGTATCACCCCATTTCCTGCATGAATCAACGACCAACCAGAGACTGGGGAGGAATTTTGCCAAAGACTGCCAGACTTGCAGCGTCAGTAGGAGCAGTCAGAGTCCAGACCACCACTCCCTTCTCACATGTCCAAAGCTGGTGCATTTCAGAAACACCACCAATTCCCACCGGTGCCACTGCCCATATCAACCCTCTCCGTGCTCTCTGACAACCTCCTAGCAGGCACAGCTCATTGCTCTCCTTAGAGAGGTGTTAAGTGTGGACCTTAAGGGGGTCTCTTTCCTCACTCAGAGAAGATACATGACCTTTCACAGTACATTCCGTGACTGTGCTCCAAAATCAAGCCATAAGGGACAATCATAGGCTCAGTGCTATAAAGATGCTGAGACAGCCAGGGCAGTTTTAAATAACCAAAGTATTAGAAGTATTTGAAGATCTAAAAAGAGTCCCTTTGAGGCAGAAGTTTTCATTACAAATGAAAACAAAAAGGAAAATAAAAGAAAAAAAATGAAAAAAGGTGGCAGTGGAAAGTAATAGACTCAGAATGGGGTGTGCAGGGAGGGAAACAAAGATACAGCTATTGGAACAAGGTTTGCAGGTCTGTACTAGATGATGCTGTAACCTATTTTCTTCTCACATGAAACACTAAAATTAACCAGCTTCCCTCCTCCCTTTACTTCTCAGGAGAAAAAACAACTGGGTCAACAATATTCTGAAAGCACAACTAACAGTCAAGCACTGCCTAACTCCATAAAGCCCAGCCAGCTTCAGTGGCTCTGGCTATTGTTTGAAAGAAAATAATCAGGAAGTTTAAAAAGTAATACAAATATTTAGCAGCTTAATATTACACTGTGGGAATTATACATAATCTCTCATATTCCATGCTATATTAATAAAATTTGTATCATCACAGTACAATGTTGATAAGTTTTAGTATTTGACTTCCAAGATATAGTAGATATACCTGGTGAACAGCTGAAACGACCTCTACCTTTAAAGATATTGCCAGAGCCAAGTGATGGAACTGGATGAAACCCAAACAAGGCTCCTGAGAACAACTTCCACCTTCACCTGACTGAAATACAGAACATGCCAGAATTAACACATCATCAAAACTTGATGCCATATGCCTAGCCTCAACTCATTAAGAGGATTTTGGCCAGAGAGAAAACAGTGAAGAGTGAGATTATTCATTTTTCATTGAAATTTAATACCACTAGTGTGCATAAGGGTTCTCCCTGCCCTGTCCTTTATCCCGAAGGGCAAAAAGAACTGCTTTCTCCTGCTACTCCAAGTGTCTTCAGGAAAACAGAATCACAAAAGAGTTAGAAAGAAACATCTTCAGAGATTTAAGAGGAAAAGAGAAGGCAGCATCAAAGTCACTGCAAAACAGCTAACAGGTAGGTCTAAGTAAGTCAAGTAAGACATTCAGCCCAAATGTGAAAAATGACACCTGCAGCATATGTTCCAGTTACTGTTTGTAGCAACTTTCTCCAACCCACAGCTTGCAAGGGGGCCACATGGAAACAAATCCCCATTACACAATTTTAATCCAGCCAGTACAACCCCATAATAAAGTCAGAATGAAAACAGGTGGTAAGCAAACTTGTTTAAATGCTGTATTTGCATATATTTTGCATCAGTCCTGAGATGCCATTACAACCTTCATTTTCATTTGCAGTTTGATGCCATTCATCACTGATACAGATGAGTCCAATTTACTTTTCAGTCAGCTACCTCATTCATTCCCTGTGGGCTCCAGAACTGTACCCACACACATTAGCTCCATATTATACCATGCTCAAGCACCAACAGAAATAAGAAGTAAAATTAAACAAAGATCTACTGAAAATGCCTACAGCAAAGTGGACGTAACACAGCCATTACTCACAAGAATGCTAAACACTAACCATGTCATAGGAATGTTTTAGCATAAGGCACTGTCAATAGGACTTGCAGAGTAACCGTTCCCTTCTCATTAAGAGAGATGATCGTATCTGGTTCCCAACTCACACACAAAAACAGGTAGAGAGCCAGTCACTGACAAGTTCAGCCACAAGACGCTGAAGGCTTTTCAGCAAAGTAACTGGAGCTACTTCCACTAAATTTTATCACTATATGCCACGCCTGAAAAGGAAACCAGCACATGCAATGAAGCAGTTGATTCTCTTCTTTAAAAGGCTACTAAGTAAGGACACGGCCATTGTCAGTTAACAGAAAAAGATTATAACATCAGAATTTGCTGGTCTAATGGTCACAAAGTAAGTGATTTGGACTCTACAGAACCTGCAATAGCTTTGGCTGCATTATTAAAGGTATCGTTTACACTAACTGTGAAGTTAGGCTCAAAAACAAAAACACACAAAAAACCCCAAGAAAAACAGCCTGAAAAATCTATTAAGTGTGCTTCAGCTTACAACAGTATTTAACAGTTTGATCATTAAACTGTAGCTTGTATCTTTCAATATGAACTCATATACTTAACTAAAACCATCATGAAAATATATGATTCAAACTCAGCATTTAAAAATTAAATCTAGTTTTTTCTTCCCAATTTAAAGAAACTCCATCCCACAATGCACTCCATCTCACTTCATCAAACTTTTTCTTCCCACATTGCAGAAAAGCATTTTTTCACTAACAAAAATCACTAGTATGAAACTTATCACATACAAGATGATTCAAAACTGAAACAACAACATTTTGCAGAATGTTAATAGTCCGCTACAACCTATTTCCAAAACTACTTTGGTCTGCACCATGGCATGTGGAATTAAGACCTGCACTATCAAGTCTGCTGATGAACACCAGCATCCTGGATTTTGCTACACGATCAAGTTGGGGGTTTTTTGCTCTAAAATCCATATTGATAAGCCAAATAGTTAATCTCTGAACACACAATGCATAAAAGGGATCATTTCAAACCAGAAAAATGGAAGACACTTATAATCACAACAGCATTCACATTTGAATGACAGCTAAACATAAAGACACATCAAGCATTCAGCCATCTGGAAAGAAGATGGGGTTTTTTTTCATATTGTCTATTCTCAAAGCCTTAAGGCAAGAGTCAGAGGTTGACCAAGACTTCCATTTAGTTAGATGCTCATTTCCTATCTACAGCCATTAACGAACTGCGCCAGAAACAATAAGCCAGACTCCTCCACTTTCACTGCATTCAGAAAGACACTTGTGTCACACCAGGACAAACAATACGTGCATACTGCCAGATGTACTTTATATTTGGAACATATGAAGCTACCAAAAAAATCTACCTAGTGTTTTCCTAGTGTCTTTGAATATGGCTTATTTAATAAAATGACGATAGCATTCAATATATATTTTGTTATTCCAGACAAGAATATGATACATGTGTAACTGCAAAATTCCTGATCTATAAATAAACACAACCAAAGTAGGTATCCAGACACTATTCAGAGTTAAATGGCAGTGAATATTGCTGCAGCAAAATAAACAAAAAAATCACATAGCAAGCACAGCTACCAGAGACCCAGGATGACCAGTGGAGGATGCAGTCCAGCTTTAGCACTAAATTTTTAATAATACATGAAAGGTCTAATAAGAAAAAAAGCACCCCGAATGTACACAAGCAAACCATCTACTCCTTTCACATTCTGACTTGCAGCAATTACTCCCCCACAAGGCAAAAAATTCAATTTCAATGGAAAATGGCCTAAACCAACATTTTCCAGACTCATGGATTAAGGGGCCAACACTGGCATACTCCATCCCATCTTACTCTAAGTGGAAGTATGCAAAAAGGAGAAGCATTTAGAGCAATTCTGTTCTGCTCAAAGTTTGAAAAAGTAAGTGGATTGAACACAACAGTAATCACAAGGAGGAAAACACCCTCAGAAGTAATATATTTTAAATGCACAGGTCATGAGTGTTCTTCTAAGCATTTCTGAGATATGTTGAGTATTTAGAGCAAAAATTAATTCTTAATTTTGCTCTTCACAAAGTCAGTGAATTCCATGAGGGATTTTCAGGTAAAGTTAGTACCTCCCATCAGTCAGCAGCTGAATGAGAGCTATCCAAATAACTGCTCCTGAAACATTAATATGGGAGACTTCTCTGGATTTTTAAGAGCAAATCTTCTTGCCTCACACAGACAAGTCATAATTTATCACTGACAGAACAAACCCTAATGTTAAATTATTTTTTTCACACACACATGTACTTTTTTTTCCTCAAAAAAAAAAAAAGCATCTTCCTTTTTTATTACAATCTAAACAACACCTGCATCATGACTACTACTATGCAAACGCTGGTCTTTCTCTATGCACAATGTGGAAATGTCAATGAACCTTCTCCTTTCTGTCACCCAAAACAACTATTTCAGGTTTCCAGCTCTTCAGGGAGTTTTCTTTTTGTAGCTTATAATGCCAGGAACTCCTGAAACATTTGTTCAGGACACATTCATTACTGCCAGCAGGGGAAAATTAATGGTGAATTGGCAGCAGCTTGGTTTTTCAAATGAGCCTAATTCTGTAGGAGCTGAGCACGTTAACTCCCTTCAGTCCTTGAAAAATTTCAGCAAGTCTTTCCACCCTACACAAGACATGGGAAGATTCAATTGAAGAGAGCAAACTCCTCCCTAATGTTCTATTCTTTGAGCAGACAAAGAACAGTTGAGAGGTGCCAGTAACAGAAGAAGATGACAGCCAAATTTCCAACATTACTAAAAAATACATATCTGTTAAATAAGGTAACTGTGAAAAACAGACTTTTGAAAAATATGCAAATTAAGCTAATTTTATATATTAGTATATTGTTGTAACCTGTTCTATAAAATGGGGAGGAGAAGAGGGGGAAACTTAGAGAAAAAGACACAATTTCCATAGAAATCTCAGTAGAGTGAGTAACCTACAGAAAATACAATTAAAGTCAGTCAAAGCAACATTTGACTATGTAGCAATGCTACATTTTTTACACACTGGAACAGACCAAATATTTCCACAAATTAACTCATAGTCATTATGAAATAAACTACCTGCTAAAAATAATCTAATAGATTGCTGACAACCCCCTACTGCAGACAATTATTTTATTTATTCAAAAAAAATCATTACACCTTGACAAAAATCATTGTAACAGCAAATAACTTTTTTACTCAGTCTGAGTGGAAGGAATGTGATTTGGAGGCAAACAACATTTCATAGAGTTCACAATATATAAACATTTGATTGATGTATATTATATTTGCCTCATTTTATTTCCCTGCAAGCTTAAGAAATACTTCAGGGTTTTTTTTTCTAAAAGCAAGACCTCTGGAGTCTTTACTCAGCAAAAAAAATTCCTGTATGACTCCTGGTTTCCATGCTTTCATGTAGACTAACCCACAGTTCAAATAAAAACCAATATAATGAAAATAAAACTTTAGAGAAATAACTTAAGCAGTGAATAGAACACTTCAGGACTATTTATTTTAAAAACAGAAGCTTGTTTCAGTTAAAAAAAAATGTACAGGTGAGATGTGGCACCATCATCCAATTTATTGATGATGAAGTACGACACAAGCTAGAGGAAGTCACTTGGTTTTGCCCTGGATAGAGTAAGGCACAGTTTTCATTGCACAGCTGCAAGGCCCTTAATACTTGTGAAAGGGTAAAAGTGAGCCATTCTAGGCTTAAACTGCTGCAAAACAGCAACATTGCCTTGGTCAGATTTGCAGGAGCCCTGAATTACTTCTATTTCTAGAAGAGCTACAGACACACTGTCACAAGTAGCTTTCTTTATTGCTTACCCTACTGATGCACCACTGTATTTCTGTCCTGCCCTTGTGGTGTTTAACATCTAGGACTGATCCAAAAAAAATTCTGAGATTAAATTCCTCCATCAAAATCTTTACTGAAATAGTTAAGAAAGCCTTATAGAAAAAGTTGCAGATGGAAGAGAAAATTTTAATGCTGTTCAACCAGGAATCCATTGGAAGGATGTTCTGCAACTGACTGGCAGGCAGGAGTAGCAGGGTGAGATGGCACATGGAATTCTGACAACCTCTGGAGGAAGAAGTTAGTTAAGCAGAGTTCCAGGTCACATACTACCTTCTTTATTCATGAAACTCATCACTTACTAAAGGTCTGTATCCAAAGCAGCCTACAGCCAACACTTCCAATAACAGCAAAGTCTTTAGAGCTTTAAATTTGTATTCTGGTTTCACTTCTGGCTTGTGCTCAGAAATAAGAATCGGCAAGAAGAGAATGTTACTGGAAAGCTTTCTAAATACTATCCACCAAATGAGTATCACAGGGGATTTAAGAAAAAAATTATCATAATCATTTTGGGCAAAGGTCACAACAGGCAAACTGTACCACTATGAACTGCATTCAACAAAAAAATGCCTGACCTGCAGGAACTGAAGTGAATAGTGCCCACATTCAGCAGTAGTAGAACTCCTTAAAACATGGAAAAACGATGGAAATATACCCCAAATCTTCCACATGAAATTCTGGTCTTACCACCATTAATGAAGTCCAGCATTGCAAGACTAACAAAAAACAGAAACAAAGGCTAGGAAAGACTACATGCCCTCAAAACCTCTAGTTTGAGGAGAAACATAAGTAGGGAGCTACCTTACGATGGACATCATCAAAACTTATAAAAACAAGTTGAAGTCTGCCTGTCCGCCAGGCACACCAGCCAAGAGGACAAGCTGCAGAGCAGTACAAGCATCTCTTCAACCAGTCCCCTTCTGCAGCAGATTATCATGTGAAGATCAGGCAGATCACCCAGGTGCTTACTGGATGGACAGAACCTTGTCATGGCAGCTTTCAGGGAAATGTCAAAACACTTAATTATTTTACCAGTACTTCTCACAGGTAATGAGAAGGCATAAATCCATGCCCAAATGGTAAGAAATAACCCTTAATTGTAAGATGGTCTACAAGTGGGTGCTCCACAGTTTGGATGCAGAACAAATATACCATATACATGGGATTAACCCATCAGGATTTATGACTTGTCTCTCCTTCAAAGGTCCAAACAGAGACCTGCTGGATTCTAACTTCTTTTGAGCTGGAACTACTCTTACTTGACCTGTACATTGGCACTCAAAAGAAAGAGGAGATGATTATAGAAAGGATTTTTTGTCTCCTCTCAGAAAATCTGTAATTTAGATGTTTAGGTTTGCCAACAAAGACCAACTCAGCTGTTGATGGATTGAGGAGACTGAGATAGTATCTTCTACAACAATGCGTAGGTCTTTTAAGGTTTTAGGAAAGAGATATGAGTAGAGAAACTGATTAGTCAAAGTAAAAAAATAAAGCCACACAATTTTCAAGGAATGCAGGTCTCTGTTTCTTGGGGTTGCGTCTAATTCTTCTTTAAGCATTCCGTTTTCTTCTACTGATTGAGAAATTACTGCATTTTTGTAAAGGAAAATGACAGGGAGGGTGTGTATTATGATTCACCAATAGGTAGTATTTTATTGGTAATCTGAAAACATTCTATTCTATCAGATAAACTGTACTGCAAAACCATTTGGCTTGATGGAGCCTCATCTTTGAGGTCAAATCCCTAGCCAGGAAAAAGAGGGAATCCAGTGCCAGCTGTTAGCTTCCACCCATCAGACTGCATTCTGTGATTCCAAATATCAGTCCCTGTAAGAGTACAATCATCCATCTTCCTCCCTGTCTACTCTTCGTTCCAACGGTATCCTTATTATAGGCTATAAGAAGCATGTTCATTCAAGCATTCCGTAGTTTTCTTTTTCATACACATAACAACCAACAAAGGAAAACACTGAGGTAAGAAGTCTCCCTGTGGCAACAAATGCTGCCAGTGCATTCTTGTGAAACCAACGAGCAACTTGTCTGAACCTCCCAATTCAAGAGCATTCCCAAGAGCAAGTCGAGCACTGGAGCAGTGCTGTGGCACCTGCCACAACAAAGCCAAGTCGTCAAGTTCTGAATGGATGTACTTACTGGTGACATAACAATTACAGGTTTACACTGGGAAGGCAGAAGCATTCTGATTACATTAAAACATTGCAACAGTTCCCTTAATGGAGGTGTCTATAGTACAATGATTAGGCATAAAGGGAAAAAAAACCCCAAACATCTACAAAATCAAGTCTTACATACTTTCTCTTTAAAATGAGGATAACAGCCCAAAGAAGTCCTATCCAGTGAAAACAGTAATTTCTTATAACACTAAGTTTCCTTTACAAAAGAGTTATTGAAGCAATCCTATGGAAGTAATAAAGCACTGATGATAAGGCTTACAGAACTACCACAACAACATCTAACCTGAGTGGGATAAAAAATGCTTTTATTAATGACAATATTACACAAATACTGCACAGGCTTTTTTTTTCAAAAGTTCTTGTAACATGGTGATTTTCTAAATTTCTCATATGAAGCAGCTTTCTCAGTTTATCAATGTATTCAGGGCACTGTCTAGTTCAGTGGAATTTACAAGACAATTTCTATCAATAAGCCATTCACACGAGCCTGTCATTTCCTTTCAGTCAGTTCCCTGACATAAAATGGGTATATCCTTATGCATAAGCAAGATTCAAGAATGGAATATAAAAATACAAAGCAGAATCTGTTTTCAGTGATACTAATTGCTCAAGACCTTTAGTGTTATCATATTCATTAAGGATGAAACACAGCCATTTTTATAGGGGGTTAGAGGGAGTTTACAATAATGAAGCAATAGGTCTTCATGCCTAGGAAAGCTGCAGTTCTGACACCCGAATCATTAGGAAAGCCTGAAGAATATTCTGCTCAACAGGGAAGGAAATCTGCTGCTTCTGTAGCAGGATGCCAGACAGCACAGTATGTTGCAATTCAAGTGACCTATCATACTGAATGAGTAAAGAGGAAAGTATAGTCACACAACATAAAACATTATGCCCAAATAATTAAAATCTGTATCTGTTAAAATAAAAACATTATGTTTCTCAGAAAATATCAGTAGAGCACCACCCTCAATTTTCATATACTTAAGAAAAAAAAAAAAAAAACACATTAAAATTGCATTTTATGCAGCAAGCAAAAGCACCTCCCAGTTCCAATCCATGCCAGAAATACCATTTGAGGTTTAAATTCCTTCCTGACAAATTCCTACAAGTCTACTCAGAGATCATCTTCAACTTGGCAAAGAGCAACAGCAAGCAGTCACTACTGAGAACTCTGTACTGCTCTTTAATGGTTTCCTCCTATGACTAATTTAACATTCAATTACTACACAAATCTTTGCTGCCTCTCAATTAATAACAACTGAATAGTGCTCAGAACTTGATAAATACGATATGGGAGAAAAAAATGGACACTCATTATTATCACATATACTGCAGTCTGACCTGCAGTATTTCCAGGACAGGTTACTCTCATTTTGCCTATTGAATTTCCACCAGTTTTATCCAGCTCTACCCTTCAACTGAGCTCCCCTGAAACACATTAACATCAGGTAACTCAATATCCAGCCAAAAGCCCATTACTGGTAGTAGTCAACTTCTTACAAGGAAAAAGGGGATCAAAAAAAATTGTTTTTCATGTTATGCAAGTACATAATGTCTTAGAAGACATTTGCTACGACAAGTCTAAATTCAATGGCAGTTTTTCTGTATAGATTATAAACACCTGTGAGAAAAGGAGCCTGAAAATCTACCAAAAATCTCATTACCTCAACACCAGTGGCTATGATACAACACAGCAGCAGACATTTTACACAGTGATTAAAAGGCAGGCACTTTTTAACTCTCAATTTTTCTGGGTCACTGTAAAAGTGATCCAGAAAATTCCTTACGAGACCCAAAGTTCTGCCACTTGAAAGATGTTTCCAATCTCAATGAAATATCACCACTAGAGTCTTTAAGTCAGTGAACAGTTTCTGAAATAATTTGTCTCCTTCCATTTTCTTTACTTCCCCTACTCATATAGCCTGTGTTCCTATAAATGAGTCAGTTACTCAAGTTCATACAATAGCACGAAATAGTGTATCAGTATGAAATAGTATGGGAAAGCAGTGTATCAAGTTATATTCTCATTTTTTAGTACAGTATCATAGCAGACAACTCCGAAGGCTGAATGCAGAAATGATAATCAAGCTGTTCATTGAAATGTATCAGTTGCCAAAAGAGCGTATAAGCTCATTAACATACTGTAGCTGATTAAGCATACTAAGAAAACTAGGGGAATTAATAGTTAAAATAATTTCTAGCAAAAAAAAGTACTTGAAGACAGAGCTTAGAATTGTTTCAGTAAAAAAAGATTATGGATTTACCCCACCCCTATTACAGCAAAAAAATAAAATAAACTAAGACAAACTGGGATAGGAAAAAGTACCAAACCTAGAGACCAGGTCCAAGACCAAAGAACACAAGTGCCACACAAATACAACTCTATTACTCGGCCTTTATAAAGGACTAAATACTTACAATTTCCCCAAAACAGAAAAAACGGTCATAAAAAAGGATTTTTTCAAAATTTTTCACATATATCTTCTGAAAGAGTCTCCTGGTTTTGCAAACATCTTTTGTAAGCATAGAGTTTAGAGTCAAAATAAATTGTCATTCTCCCTATCCCAAAAATATTTAGAGAAACTACAAGAACATTTAGTTTTCTTTCTGTTTGCTGGCTGATTTATAACAGCAATACCTAATTCCAGAACACTAATTGTCATGTGGTCAGCAAGCAGGAACAGAAAGAAACTGAGAAAGTATTTTATTAGTAGGACTCACAAAATTATATAAACAATCAACCTGCAGCATTAGTTCTTTTCTAATTTGGGAAAGATCATCAATACAATCCAAACTACCTACTTTTCTCATTCCAATCAAAACCACACCAATCTTGAATTAACCTACTATCTTACTGCTTCCTGCTCAGTCTGACTGCCAATCAAAATTCGCATTACCATTCCAGGATTAACTGTGGGCCTCCGTAAGTCCTCATGAATGGAAAGACACACTCTAATGCTTGTTACAAGTGGAGATCAAGTTCCTGGGAGATAGGGCAACTAATATTCGACTATCTCTATCAGCATTCCCAAAGGAGGCCCACAAAGACTGTTGAGAGTGAGCCACTCAAGAATTTAACTGTCCTTAAAGTGACAAATTTTAAACCACAAATTGCAGTGTTTATTAATTCTGCTACATGACTTCCATGTCCCACCCATTCATCTGGCTTCCATGAACAAGACTTCAGACAGCCAAAGTAGTCACTTCAATCAAGCCATCCAGGTAAGTGCTGTGTATGCAAACATGAGTAAATGAATACACAGATAATAACCACCACTTCCCCGTCCCTGGCTCCTCCAGAGAGATAAAGAACATCTGGAGCAGCAAGATGTTTTACACATTTTCCTCAGAAAAGTTTCACTGCAGCTTAAATGAAAGTCACTGTGGATTTCACTTGCTCGTCTCATTTCCCTGGGCAGACATCACTTTCTGTACCAACAACACTGAAGGCCTCTGAGACACCAAGCAAGGATCTCCAGCTGAGCCAAGGGCTCCACGACAAAGCTGGTAATTCAACTGTTGCCTCAAACATGGGGAACAGCATTTCCAAGGGGTGAGATGTGAGCACAACAGTGCGTCTACCCTGAGTGCATTCATCCATGTGCATTTTAAGGAATTGCTTTCAACAGGACCGTCCAAATCCAGACAATATCACAAGAGCCCATGAAACGCTTCTGTGCTGACCCAGAACCCCTCTTTTTCCCTCTCATTCATATACTCAGGGGAGGGGAAAAAAAAAAGTCTCTGACAACTGACTGGAAAACAATCAACAAGGTACCTTGTCCTGCATCCAAGGCTATGTCTTACAGCTGCAGAGAAGCAGACACAGTATCAGGCACAGCACCTCAACTATTTTGCAGTACATCTGTTCTCACTCAAGCAAAGAATCCTAAATGCAACAGATGACACACAACTGCTCCCCAAGGCACCAAAATATCAAGTTAGGGACTGGGCTGACGATCAGGAATCATTAATCCTACTGTATCTACCTGTCAGCAAGAAGCCTTAATGTACATTACTGAACAAGAGCAGATCCTGAGTCACAAGAGTTCCAACAAACTTCATTCTACTCAAGTCACTTTCTGAGATGACAGTGACTTCCCTGAAAAATTATTTACAATTCTCACAAAGCAGCTGATCAACAAAAAAATTTCTTAAACATCTATGACTGTTCACATCACAAAATCCCAGACCACAGAAATCTCTCAGTTGATACTGTAATACAAAGTTCTTAAGTCCAGGGAGTTATTGTATCCTCCAGTGAATCAGACAGGATCTGCCCTTTCAGAACTACAACAGTACCTCTAAAAGCCACTAAATTCAGTAGCATCAAAAAATAATTAGACTGATTTCTCAACTGAAACTGGCCCAGTGTTTTGGTTCACTTAACAAAGCAACTGCATTAACTGAGGCAACTGAGCCTTCATGACCAAACCTTGCCAACATAGTCCAGTCAAGAAACCAAATCAAACTTGCTAAGGAGACACAAGAGGCTACAATAAGCAGCTGCCCACCGAGTTCTCAGCTACCTATCAAGAGTCTCACAGAAATGAGAGACTTAATCATTTACTGCATCAACTTTCCTGTCATTACAAGTATAAAGAAGTGTGAAGCAGTTTAAACCAATTCAAAATTTTTTATTTGTACACATATATTCAAATATTTTACTATATACATGAATTAATACTCTAATCTTGTATCTTCTCCTTTGCCAGACAAGTGGCTGTAGTGCAATAGCAAAACTAGACCCCCAGAACAACTCCCAAAATGCAGAGCCTCTCAAACATTTTTGTGGTATTTGACAGTACCATAACTAACAAAAAGTTCCTAAAGCTTCTATCGTAGCTACCTTTTTCATTTTCCATTCTACAACTACAAAAGGTATTCCTTGTATCATTTCTCCTTCCCTCTCCAAACACTTCAGGCACTTTAACAATAAAATTATCCACTTCAGTTCTTTTAAAAGATTTTAACACTTCAAAAAAACTTACAAAAAGAACACTTAACATGCCAACAGAAAGAGCAGCATTCTGTCACAGAAAGTATTCCAAACATTCTAAATATTTTGAAAAGAAAAACAAATATTCACTTATCTTTAGCACAAACCTGTTTATGTGCACACCTCACAGCACATTTCAGCTGCTGATTATCTTGTGATAATCCCATTCCCTGTAAGATTTTACAGTTTTTTAAGAAAGTTAATTTTAGAAAGAGCCAATAGAAGGAAAGTGGCAAAACACCCAATCCATCATGTTACATCAGACAAAAAATACTCCAAAAGGTAATAAAATTAATTGTTTGAGACATCTGTATGATCTATTTTACCAACCCCAAATTTTCCCCCAGGAAAGCAATCTAATGCTGAATGATGCTTGTCAAGATAAGAAGAAATTTATCTTTTTGGCCAGTTGCACTGCAAACCTTGTAGATTGGAAGCTAGCTAATCAAAGCACTACAACAGAACTGTTTACATTCCTAGTAAATAGGGGGAAGGAGAGAGGATGCACAAGGCATAAAACTTTATTTTAGTGACTTGAATGAAAACCTATTCTGCTTTTCAAGTCCTTAGGCTGCTCCCCCACTCTGCCTCTTTACACATCCTTGTATAAACTCTAGCTCCGAAGCTCCGTTACTCAAGGTAATCAGCAGTTTTTGAACAAACTGGCCCGTACCCACTTTGTCCACCTATGACACAGAATAAGGAACTCAACATTTCTATAAGGAAATAAGCAAAAAAAAAAAGCTTATTTGCAAAGGAAGAACTACAAGGTCACAAACATGGACTACAAGGTCAGAAACATAGACTCTGGCCTCTGGCTGTCCTATAAAGAAGTCTGATGATTTTGACCTCACACTGCAGGGCACATAGGAGATGACTGCTAGGCATAAAAAAAAATTTCTTTAGATACTACTTTAATAGCAAATTGGTTACAAATTCATGAGAACTGTAGTACACCTTAAGTGTCTGGCATTTATCTGAAGCTTTCTCACACCGCTGGAATTGCTTATTGAGCCTTCTAGAATGGTCATGGCTTCACCTAGAAAAGCAGGCACCCTTCTACTCCTTCCTAAGGGAAGGAAAAAAAGTAAATAAAGAGTAGAGAAGGAAAGGGATTTGAAATACTTATAGAAAGGCTTTGTAGGCCACCTTTAAGCCATCATCATGAGACTAATTCCAATGTCATCACAAGCACAAATCAAAGCTGAAATCAATTTGTAAATTTCTAAATTCAACACAGCTGAAAGTAATTCTGTTTCTGATGAAGCCCCTCTCTTGAAGGCATATTTTAGTACTCTGAACTATACTTCAGTGCAAAAGATCTCACTGACTGTTGGCTCTAACAGCACCAAGAATTCCATAAATATTTTGTAGTTATTATACACAGACAACATCATTACAAAAAAAGACTTTTCATACAAAATATTTGTCAAGCTCTTTGTGTCTAAGGCAGGTTAAAGCATGACATTTGCTCAGACGGACCAACATGGAGACCAAAGCAATCTCTACTAGAGCAGTCTCAGCTGTTCATGATGTATTTAACATATCAGTAACAAGTTTTTCTCAAATTAAACCTGCAAGAACAAGAATTTATTTCCAGTTTTGTATTCAGAATATCAAACAATTGATTGGGCCCATAAGAAGCTAGCACATGTCACAAAACAGATCCCATAAGATGTTGGCTGTACTTTTCACTCAGACGTCTTAGGAAGATGAACAATCCTGCAAGCCCTTAATTCAGGGCTTGTAACTGGAATCTCTTTCACAAAGCAGTATTTGCAACACTAGGCCTTTCATCAATACTGAACAGTACCCCATTAGCCTTCAGCACCTGCCTCTTGGAGGAAAAAAGAAAAAATACTTTTATGCTCAATTAGGTACAACCAAAGAAAAACTTAGAGCTCCTTTCACGTAAAGGAAATCACCTTCCCATGCAGATAGCACCTCACTGAGCAGCTGATGCCAGAAAACACAAGCTTGAATGAAATTAACTTATTGTTACGCTCGTGTCCGTTTCAAGTTTGTTAGTCAACACGCACAGCAGTAACAGCCATGCTGGCTGGGCAGCTGAGCGGGACACGCTCCCAGCCCGCCGGCATCAGCTGCTCACGCAAAGTACCTGGCAGGGGCACTCAGGCAGGGGGACGGTGCCCGTGGGCCCCACGGCCGCAGCGCCCGGCAGCCCACCCGCCCCTCCGCGCCCCTCCAGCCCGGCCGCC